>CAEFZX010012717.1:0-56057 GCA_903066825.1 Alfaro cultratus | reverse complement strand
CAAAGTAGTAATCACAGCAAAAGGTTGCTACTTTGAAGAAACTAGAATATAAGGCGTATTTTCAGTTGTTTTACACTCTTTTGTTTAGTACATATTTCCACATGTGTTAATTCATAGTTTGATTCCTTCAGTGTGAATCTACAATGTCAATAGTCATGAAAATAAAGGAAACTCATTGTCCAAACTTTTGGTCTGTACTGTATATAAAAATCCAAGTACACAAAACTGCAAAATCTAAAACATCTGCAAAGTCTTTTTTAAAAAAGTAAAGTCTAACAAAATGCCTAGAGAATCTAAAAAAAATGACAATCTAAACATTTTTTTGAAAACCTAAGAACTAAAAAATCTAAAACATTGTATTTCAGATAGCTACGTCTGAAATATCAATATGTTATACCTACAGTGTATTAAAAAAAGTTGGTTCTTTATTATGGAAGGTCCTGGAGTTTACTTTAGATTGAGGTTCACTTTCTCTAAACAAACTAGGACTGGGATATGGTGTAGAGAATTAGATAAAGCATTCTTTTTTTTTTTTCCTCACTTTTTATTGGCATTTTCAGCACATGTGTGTTCATCAATTTAAAATAATGGACCTCAGCATTTGTCTGAGTGCCTTCTTTTTCTACAAAGTATTGGCTAAAGGGGGCTCAACACAAAGGCATGTCACACTTTTCAAACATTAAGCATCAGGGTGTTACAATTGCAGCATCAGGTAAAAGCTACACGCCAACAACAAGGAATGTTTTTGTTTTGGACTTTGAAGTCAGAATAGGCAAGAGCACTGCTCCCTTCCAGGTGACGACACTGAAGCATGTCACAAGGTTTCAGGGGGCGACAGAAGTTTGTGTTTCATAACCGACTGCCAAGTATTTAAACCGTTGGGTGTGACGGGGAGGGAAAGCAGGAAAGCATGCAAGTCATTATTCTGTTAGAGATGACACTGACGGTGCAACTTACACAACCCTGGGAGGAGGAAGGAGAGGGGAGCGGCTCTGACGTCTGTCTTTAATTCCACCCTGAGCCTTTTGCAGCAGAGCGTCACCGAATCTCAAAACTCTCACTTGTGGAATGTGTAAAAATAGACCAATAGGAAGGTGTATGTTTGCAATATATAAGAATCTGCCTCCAGGGGGTATCATGATGTAATCTTGAATAACTCATTTGACTCTTTGTTCCGGTCTCGTAAAATAACACATTTAGAGTTGGACTGACTTATGGCTAGGATAGCAGCCAGGAGTTTTATTATTGAATTGGTCAATATTTAATGTTTTATCACCAATTAAAGGTCATGTTGCATTGCTTTCTTAATCAAAGCCAAAGTACAAAGTAGCTAACTGCACAAGCCAGTATTTACAAGCATATTGGTCATTATGGGTGGGCATTTACTGTATGGTTTATCATTTATTGTGAGAAATTATCAGGACAATCTTCATTTATTGTTATGATAAATTCCAGTTGTTTAAAAACCTCCAAAACTATCTGTATTGTCAGGATTTAGTTTCAGTATTTTCTTCACTGTTTGTTCAAAGAGAATTACATATCAATAAATGTGAAAATGTGATTATTACCACAAATAATACTTCTGTATGTGACTGATGTACTAAAGAAACGTATTACTAGGGAGTAGGTTTCTCTCAATTACCTAAAAATAAAAGCATTCCTGCTTTTTTTTTTTTTTTTTTTACCATGAAATATCTTTGCTCAATATCGCCCACTTCTATAAATCCAATATTTGCTACTAAGGTTTCTATAATCCTGTAAACCCAAAAGTTATGAAAATATCTCTTTTTCCATCTTCCCATCGACCAAAAATCAAATGCACATGCTTGTTTTGGAGCTGCACCAAATAATTGAGCAGCAGTAAAGTTGTTTTTAACTTTTCGTCTCAGTTGTTGCTTTTCAGTTTCCTGAAACCGCTGGTCTCTGACTTTCTGCACAGACTTCTGTAGTTTATACCCTACAGCACCAATAACTCACATCAACCGTCCTTACTAATATCCTGAACTGAAATGTGGCTCACATGCACAACCTTGAGGCGCATGGGCCACAACAGAAAAATATGCTTAGTTGCACCTCTTGTCGGTCTGTAAGTAAGACAAAACCAAAGCTGTAATGCTCTTTCCAAAACTTTGACAGCAAAGAGTGGAAAAGTTTTCATGCTGAGGCTGCAGAGTTGATTAGTGGTTTCTACCATCAGTCTGAAGTCATTTAATAATGCCCCTTGTGCTCAGTCCCGGCTGCTGCTGCTGGGGCTTTTGTGGTGAGATGAATGTTTTTGCAAGCCTTTGACCTCTTTATTCTAGTCGGCCAGTGTAAGAAAGCTCCCAGGTCATTTGTACATTGCTGCTGGGTTCACAAGTTAAGCAGTGGAACATATTTCTTAAGTGGTATCATGGAGAATTGGCACTGTGAGAAAGCAGCAGGCACATCTGGAAGTGACAGGTATGTCAACATGTACCCGCATCCTAAAGAACAGCTTACAAACCACCATGTTCTGCTGCAGTTTAACTCTAGACCTAAGAGTTGGCCAGATTAGCCAAACCAGTAGGCATCTGCTTCTTTTTTTTTTTCATTTTAAATTAAATTTCTGTTGTTCTGATTCTACCTCGTCTTAAAAGGGAAGCACTCAGTATAATGTTGCTTTTTTGCTCTATTTCAGGTCGTTTCCGTCAGATTGAGGTCTTGACGACGGTTGCTAATGAGTTCTTCCAGCTCTACAGTCAGGTATCTGGACAACCTGTGAACAGATTCACCTGCAAGGATCAAGGTGAGCCATGCAAACACCCTTTGGTTTTTCTTCACTTGTCAAAAAACGCCATACTGCCAAATAACTGTCTGTCCAAGACAACTTCGACATTCAGTATTTGGCATTCACAATGCACTTTTTTTGATAAAAGTTTGACTTGTATATAAATAATAAAAAGTCGCAATGTTTTTTAATTTTTTCCCCCTGAAATTATGAATCTATTCTTTGTATTGTGAGTTAAATAGAACCGTTTACTTTTCACTTGACAAAATAAATTATAAAACAGAGCTGACATTATTATTTTTTATTATTATTATTATTATCATTATTATTATTAATGTCTTTGTGATGTATCTCTCTCAGGTGGAGAAGGAGAAAAAGGAGAGCAACAAGGAAGTGCCGGTAAAGATCCGTCTACTCTGAAGAGGACTAACTCGGCTAGGAACATGGCCAAACTCATAAAGAAAATGAGCAAACAGAACTTGCTCGGATCAACCGCAGAGTCTCCAGAGGGGGTCTCGCCAAACAAGCGCGCGCAGCTGAACGGACACACTTCTTCCCCCGATCCTGCACGTATCAACGACCATACTAGTAGCGGTACGGATCTCGCCAGCTCTGACCACCAGGTTGAGATGGTCAGCCAGAAACACATGCGCAGGAAAGATAATTTCCCCTTAGCTACCGTGAGGGAGGAGACCAATGGAGGCGGCGAGGGTGATCGGCTAATGGAGAGCAGGTAGGCCATTCTTCCTATATATTCTATAAAAGAGAATGAGGGGAAACAATCCCTTTTTTAAATTCTGTTGAAATTTTAAAAGAGGCCTCAAAGTGTAAAGATTTAGTACATGCTTAAAGTTAGGTGTGGTCAATAGTCTGGAAATCACTGTGCTTTTTTTAGTCCCGAACACATAACTTTTTATAATTTGATCTTTCTGAAAAAGATAAATAATCCTCGGAGAGTTGATGTCCTCCTGACAGAAATGACTTTGACAGCTCCGTCTCCAACTATAATCTGTCACACCTGTGACAAAAACGACCACTGACCAAGAATCAAAATAGGATTGGCTGATCAATGTGTTATTCAATTTAAGACTTGAGGTACTCTGGTAGGACAGGAGAATACCCCAAAGTAGATAAATTGCTTTATATCTACAAGCAAGAATCTATGATTGGCTTTTTTTCCTGAATGTAAAAGGCACAACTCTTATTTCTGATTATTTCAATTCATTCTTTAAATGTGATGTTGTAATTCTTCATTCTTATTGTTATATTTTTTATTAATGTATTGTTAGGGCCTTCTGTAAATACTTTGAACGGCCTGATGACTTTCCACTCAATGAATTTATATAAATTCAAATACATTTTTTTATTTAATTTTTTTAATTTTCCAATTATATTTTAATTTATTCCTCTGTAATTAAGAAGATACAGTATTCATAAAATCTAGGAATATTTGGCTTTTGGGTGAAATGTAGGAATGAACTATAACCTTCACATGTGACCTTAATGTGACCTTTTCTAAATGTTTCCAGCTGTTCAGTGATTCAACACTTGCACAACTTGCTGTTCTCCAACAATGAGCTTTAAGGCAAAATTCACAGCATGTGCTTGATTTATGAATCAACAAAATTTCCGGGTCCAAACGGAATCGAGATTTAAACAGTCCTCCTCATTATTGTTGTTCACATTTTCACATCATAAGACCAAGACGACACCTAACAACAGATCAATAGCACCTCACCACTGTGTGGCGTCAAGCAGGATGTTCTCAGACGGAAGTGGCCACTGAGCTCAGAGAGTCAAGAGATTCAGGGAGACTAGAAGAGTCACAGAAAGACATAGAAGTTCACATCCCACACTGATCACTGCTTTATTGACAACAGTGCCTCGTTTAGCCAGATGATGAATGTCACCTTTAAAGGAGGTGAGAGGCACCCAAGTGTCACATCAAACCATTTGAAACCGTACGTCAACATGGTCCATGTGCTTGGCGCCCTGCAAGGGTTAATAACCACACCACCAGGCAGCAAAATCTTGCATGGCCAGCACTTATGCTGGACAAGGAACCAGAGGATCCTGGTGCTTTTCTCTGAAAGTCTATTCACTTTGAGTTGAAATGATGGCCGCCAATAATGTTGGAGACGCTATTCAACAACCACTCTTGTCACCAGACAAGCCTTTGGCGGCGGTGGTGGCGTTACAGTGTAGGCAGGTGTGTTTAGTCAATATACAGATCTCCCCTATGTTAAAGTTTGACTATGGATACGTGAGTCAACCTCTCCGGACATTTATTGGGAACATTAATGTCAGGAGGTGATAGAAGTTCAATTCCAGGTTGGAAAATGTTCTTAGAACATTTCAGATCTTAGTCTTATACTTTAGATTGACGTCAAACAAGAGGACCACAGTGCCTTAAATCTGTAGTTATTCCTTGCACCATCACTGATGCATAGCATAATCCATTGAATTGCCTAGGTGGTGGGTGTCCCATTGAGATACTCAACTCATGCACCTTATTATCAATATATATTGTCTGAGCATTATTCTGAACAATATGCACTTACATCTTACTCTCTGCTGTAGTTTGCTTGTTGTTGTATGGGAATGAGGCAAATAAACCAGCTGTAGTTCTGTCCAGTCTGACCCACTGGTCATATTTATCTACACCAGTGGTGCCCAATTTCGGTAAGGCCAGGATCCTGCATGTTTTAGTTCTCTCCCTGGTTTAGCGTACCTGGATCCAATGATGGCTCATTAGAAGGTTTAAGAAGAACATTGACATGCTGAACAGGTTGTTTTTACCAGCAGGGTACCTCACCTCAAATGGAGTGGCCTGCACGTTCTCCAGAACTAAAGTTGGCCACATGACACATGATGGAGACTTTAATGATTTAATGATGTTACCTGTATGATTACTCTACTGCCGTGACACATTGCAGTGTGTACTTTTTATGTTTTCCACAATTTTCACTCAAACATTAGCCTGGACGTCGTCTTAATACACAATTCTGCTCGATTCTGATCTCGCATCACTGCTTCCTCTTAATTTTTTTGATCAGTTTTAGAATTGTGATCTGCCTGTAGTTTTAGCGATGGCAGCGGAGGAAGCTAACAAAGCTCTTCGGTCAGTGTTACTTCCAAACATTCATTTAATATTAGCAGCCGTCTATTTGAGCTCGGCATTTCTCTTGTTGCAGCAGAGGATGGTTGTTTGCAGCGCAGGCAATTTCCGCTAAGCTTCACAGTGTCAAGTTGGCACATTACATACGTACCACTTCAACAGAGTCTACGGCTCCAGGATTGTTTCTCAATAGCCAAGAGTCCAGATTTTCTGCACGAAGCAAAGCAACAAGGGGCTGGTTTTTACCAGGGTACCTGAAAGCCAGATATTCCTAACGCTTTCTGAGCAATGGATTTAAAGTGACACTTAAATTGAGCATAAAAGTAGCTCAGTGCACCACTACTGTTGTTTCTGCTAACATTCATCCACCTGTCAGTCCTGAACAGAGCAGCACTGGGCCAGAACACCAGCCAGAGTCAGCTGACCTTCACACAACCCATCAGAAAACAGAGGAGGAAGGTGATCAAGTGGCCAAAGATGAGACTGACCTCACCTCCACTCCTGAGAAAACTCTCTCCAAGCTCGCCCCACCTTTACTCGCCCAGCTTCGCACAGAGAACGCAGACTCCTTCGATATGGAAGAGGTATGGGGATTTCCTGTGTTCCTCCTGCCTTCCTCATACTGTTTTTTTGTTTTTTTGTTGTTTTTTTATCATTCAAAGGGTAACCTCTTCCCACGCACAGGTGGCCCAATTACATCACTTAGGCCTTTTACCAGGCCATCTTATTTTCATCTGCTCTCCCTGTGGTAACTCACCTCAGCCTGCGAAGCTACTCTCCCAGGCAAATGAATGCAAATAAAGGCAAAATTGCCTGCTTACACAACAACAACAACAACTGAACTAGAGTGAAAGCAGGCGTTTTAGATCTGCACTGGGACTGAGATAATTACTGTCCAGTTGTAGAAGAAAATCAGCTGATTAAATCTGTTTCTGACCAGAAAAAGAATGATACAATATGTGCAAGCATGTTGAGTCAGCGTATGTCTGTATTTGATCAGTAATTAAAACATTCTCTATTGTTTATCTTGCTTTCAAATGTCCCTTTCCTGTTTAGATTCAGACTAATGACGATGAAGCCCTGCCATCCAGAACATCCAGAATCACAGGTTGGTTCTATTACATTCATTCTGGGCTTACATAATTAGTTTGTCTCTTCTTTTTTTTTTTTTTTTTTTTTTTTTAAGCTATATTGCTTTTCTTTTTGTATAAACCATTCATACTAATTGGTATTTTGAATATTTAATATTTTAAATGCTTGTTACTTGGAGCCTTATATTTAATAAGGCACTAGTTTTTGCCTGAATTGATTAATATAAAGAATTCCCTTTTAACCTGTTTTTTATTAGTTTTAATCTAAAATTGACTGTCAAAAGAAGACAACCATATCTTAAAAGCCCAACAATATAAATCTGTGATTTAAAATGCCATGTTTGTGAATGTAGAAAATTCTGGCCTTGAGAACCTATAAAGCTTTATGAATTAGCATTTTTCCAATGAACTGCAATATTATAAATGCTTTCCTGTTTCCTGTTTCCTTTAGATGCTTTCAAGGACAGATTGTCCTGTGTTTTAGTGTCTCTGCACCTCTTTCATTATTCATAGCTCTACCCTGCCACCTGCAGGTTAGAGTACAACAGAAATAATATGTTTTCCCTTTTTTTCTTAGACATGTCAAGGACCGTTAGTCAACAGTCTGACAGCAGTGGCTTTGCTGAGGAGCCTTCTGGTGACTCCAGCAGCTACCTTAAGGTTGGTTTAACTTTTATTTGGACTTTATTCTTCACTTCACTCTCTACCTCTATATCATAGAGCCGCAGTAAAAGATCGCTTACACTCTGAACAAGTAGGGTAGCTGGTCTAATCAGCTTAAAGTTAATACATACAATCAAATGCAGTGCCAAACAAAGGTATATTTTTACATTTTGCAAAAATTCAGCCACAATTTCCTATTTTTTTTGTTTCATTTGATAAATTGGAGTTTTTATCTGTAGACAAACACGTCACATGTAGTTTTGAATTGGATGTAAAATAATTAATGGTTTTCAATGGTATTTAAATGTATATTTTAAAATTTTCAGAAAAGATGGTGTGCGTTTCTTTTTAGCCCCCTTTATTCTGGTACCTCTAAATGAGGTTATCGAACTGCAGTTTTCTCAGTTTGAACTCCGCTGTTGTGTGACAGCCTCAGACGATCGAGGAACAAGGCGGACGGAGAAAATGTTTTAAGAAGTTTAAAGCAGGGGTAGGTTGTAAACAATATCTGAGTGACTGAAAGTGAAAATAGTTTGGCACTGCTGCAAATCTACCTAGACATGCCTTAACACGTCAGGCCAAGAGAGCAATAATCAGAGAATCAGCTAAGAGATTAATGGTAACTCTGGAGGAGCTGCAGAGATCCACAGTTCAGGTGGAAGAACTTCAGTTATATGCTACTTTTACTGAGTGGTTATAAGGTGAGAAAATATGACAAAGTTCAAGGTGTGTGAATATATTGACAAGGAACTGTATATACAAACAAGGTTTGAGAATTTTTTTATTTTCATTTCTGTCTGTATATGGTTAAAAAAAACAACCAACCTCCCTGCAACATTTCGTCAAGTCATATGTGAGCGTAAACATTTTGTACAAAATCTGCAACACTACTGTGAGCCCCAAGTTGATGCTTGTTAATCCAGTTTCACACAGAAAGCAGTGAGCTTTTAATTCTTTGTTGCATATGTGCCTGACTGCTAGTCTTGACATGTTGAGAGCAAAGCTGAAGGCTGACAGCTGCAGTCCATCCAGTTTGTGGTAAAATGCAAATTAAAAAACCAGTCAGTCTTGCATTATTTGAACCTTCACACAACATCATTTGCTATTCATTATGTAAGCTAAAATTGTTTACTCAAAGAAACTGTTAAAGTAAAGTAAAGTATTGAAACAATCAATACCGTTTCAAAATATTTAAACGATTGACATTTATTCACTTCGTGATCTCTACTATTCTATACTTGTGTCACCCTGATGTAGAGTTTCAAAGTACTGGACCTATTGTGGTAGAAAGCTTTTGTTTTTTTGTTTGTTTGTTTTTTTGTTTGTTTGTTTTTTGCCTTGATTTGTGGCGCAGCCAGTTGACCCTGGACAACTTAGTCAGAAGTTTGACAGTATGTTGCTCTGGCAAGAGCATAAAAATGTACAAAAATCAAGTCTTGGGGGGTAAATATAAAGCAGACATCCCACATACAGAGGCTAGACGTCCTCAATGCAGCCATCCAGTGTTCGACTCCTGACCTCAGGACCTTTGCTTCATATCTTCTCCCTCCTCTCTCTGTCAAATCTTAATTAAATAAACACATAATTTTGTCCTGACCTTGGCACAGTGGAACCCAATCTGTATGTCTTAAATTCTGAACCATGCAACTATCATAGTTTAATGACCTAATGTAATAAATGCAACATATTATTTAAACAATATTTCCTTAGTAGTAATAAGAAATGTCCTAAAGGGTGCTAAAATGTGTGAGTGACTGAGTCTCTACACCAAAAAAGCACAGACCCCATGATAGGAATGCTTTGATGGAGCAGACTTAAACATATTTAAATTGAAAATGGCTCCAGAAACTGATAAGTCAGATACTCATGAACAACTCTAAACTGGATCCTTGCACACTGATGCCTGAGACTATAGAGGATGATCTGATCAAGTCATGCAACAGTACAACAGGACATTTGAATCAGAGTATCACTTGAGTTGCTGAGAAGAGATGTTTTGCTTCAGTAAGCTGTATGAAAACCAAAACAAAATCGATCAAAAAGGATATTTCTATTTAAAGAAGTTGCCTGCTTTGCCTCACTCTTCTCTAAAATCTTATAAATAAATTGTAATTTGGAGATGGGTTTATAGCTACCAAGGACAGAGGGTTTAACTTGGCCTTTTTCTAGAGGCGGGTGAATGATTTATGAGATAGATTGGGCCTTGACCAGAGACTAGTGACGCAGTAATTACTGTCAACAAACAGGAACAGGTTGATTAAAAGACATTCTTGAACACAAAATCAGTAGATTTTCTCTTCGCAGTCAAGAATAATGAACATAAACAAAGGCAATTAGCTACATTTTTATATGTCAAATTGTAGAAATGTGAGGGTCAAACTTCAGTCTAGCAATAAAAAATACTTTTTTTCTGTTATGTTGACATACTGTTGAACGGTATTGTACTGGGATCTAAGTACCTCTTTCAGCAGATATCTAAAATATAAATTTTATGTATTCCTAACTAGGTGCAGGAGAGTTGTGACAGCTGTGACAGTGAGACCACTGTGACATCGCACCCATCACAAGACGTAGCCACACCTCAGCCCCTTGACCAGCCTGCGTTTGAGCTTCTGGGTGGCAGAGAGGATGAGCCAGGGTCCTCCACTCCTTCCAAGGCTGAACAGAGTGGTACTTCCATGGAAGAGGCGATGCATGAAGAGAGTTTGGAGCAGGTTCCACGGTACGCAGTTCACCAACTTCCCATGAACAGACTTGCAGGGGAAGGGGAGCAACTGGATATGAAGGACAGAACTGATCCTGCTTATGAGCAAGAACCACAACCAGTGATGGAAAACACTGAGAATCAGCTTACTTCAGAAGAAGAACCACATCACACTGAGCCCCTGACTCTGATCGATGCAGAAAGAGCCACAGAGAGAGCTGAGGAAAAGACTGATTCTGTTCTCTCCCCACCAATGTCTCCGGTTCTTAGAGCACTGAATAGAGCCAAACAGAACCAGCTCAGGATGTTGGGCCAGCACAAGAGCATCCAGATTGACAACCCGTCCCAAACCCCCGGAGGAACAAAAGGTAGACGTGGTTTGATCCCCATGCAAAGGTCGTCCTCCTTACCTTTGTCCCTCCTCTCACCTTCTAAAGTCGTGTCCTCTGTCCGGATCCAGTTCGGTCAAGGCCAAGCATTCTGTACCCCACCCAGGTACTCCATTAAATACGTTCAGGAGGATGGAGAGGAAAAGGAATATGAGGAGAAAGAGGAGCAAAGCAACTGTGTGTCCACTTTGATCATAAACCCTGGCTCTAAAGAAAACCCACCGCACGCCATTCCTCCTAAACCCATCCCTCGCCATCTGATGCGATCGTCTTATTCTTTGCAAAGCTCCAGTCCTCCCCCTGACGGCTCCCCGGACCAGGGCCATTCTTGGACCACCCAGAGTGTTCCCGATTTGTCATCCAGTAATCATGAACTCAACCCCTTCCAGCTGAACACCAACCAAAGCCAGCAAAGTACTGGTTCTGGGCGCATGATGTTCCCAAGGCACAATGCTCCAATGCTGGGCTCAGAACCCAACCTTTTCCCCAGTCCTACTACTTACCCTTATCCTCCTTACCACTACGCCAGTCCTCCTTATGGTTTTAATCATCACAGCCCTCCGGTGCATCACTATTCTAGTCTAACCAGTCTGTATCAGCCTGCAACTCCCCTCGGCCCACAACATGGCAGCCTCATCAACTTGCATCAGCCTTACTCCTCCTCAGCTCCACACTTCGATCTGGGTTGCTTACTTCCTGGAACTCCTCCGATGCACCTACCAGATTACTCATTCAGCCATCCACTACCTTTCCCTGCTGCTCCTCCAGCGCACCAGTTTGGTTCCCCTTACTACGGTACACATGGGTACACACACCTTCCCCCCGGGCTCCCTCCTACTGCAGCCCCAGGATCAGGACGAGTCCCATCCAGCACCGAGATGCAGCTGAGGAAGGTTCTGCACGAGATCAGGGGAACGGTTCAGAGTCTCGGCCAGGTTGGTCCTCCTCAGTCATTGACTGTTTGTCTGAAGAATAAGTTAGTTCCTGTTCCTAATTTTAAAGGTACACTAGGGTCATACATTTATCAATCGTAGCGTTCTGTCCTCTTGCTTTAATATATCATATTAGCTTGTTGCTTTTCTCATTAACTTTATTTCATCCTTCAGAGCCGGATCAATTCTCCTGATTTGTTTGGTGAGCTCAGAGCAGCTGCAACCAGCCAGGAGGTATATTTTATGTCTCTTTTCTTACAAAAAAAAGGAAAATAAATAGCTTTCTGTGAATTAGATCATTTAAGGCAAGAATTGTCAATTACAGGAACACAATAAGAATGCTTTAAACTGTGAATATTTGCTTTCAGTCTGTGGCAGAGTTCCAGCAGAAGAGGCGCAATCTAAACATGTTCCGCAATCAGATGATGGACCTCGAGCTGTCGATCATGCGGCAGCAGTCTGTCGTTTACAAGCACCTGAGTCCCGCTGACAGGTGACGCTCAGAAACAAACACGGACGTAACCTGGCTGTTTCCTTCTGTTCATGACTGTATGTGTTTTTTTTTGTTTTTTTTGTTTTGTTTTTCTTTTGCTTGTTTTGCAGGATGGAGGCGGAGCAGCTTCAGTCCCTGAGGTCACAGGTCAGAGAGGAACTCCAGGAGCTGGAGCAACAGCTGGAGGACAGACTGATGGAGCTGACACCGCACTCAAACCTCAGAGTAAGAACATGTGTACAGAAGTGTAATAAATATATGTTACACATTCTAAACTGGACCTGTGATGGTTTGTGTATGCTCATCCACAAGCATCACATGCATATCTTGTTTTTCTCAGGGTCTTCATAGAGAGGGCAGCGTCGACAGCCTGTCCACCGCCTCTGCACTGAGAGCCATGGATCCGGTTAGCACACAAAATAACTCTCAATCCCTGATATAAAGACAAAGACATTTCGTGCTTGACTGACTATTCTGCCTTTTCTATCTGATTTCCTGTCTGTCCAGGTATCAGACCTCCTCAGAGAGCAGTTCTTCCTCCAATCAGAGCTGTGCTACGGTGGCCACGGCCCCTCCAGCGTCCCCTCCACCCGCTCGCCCAGTCCGGTCAGAAGGGAGGGAGACGATGGCAAGCAGAGTCGAGGAGTGTATCGTGCATCAATCAACATAACCCCCTCCACGCCTGCTCGATCTAACACACACACCAAGGAGGCGGAGGAGAGTCAGAGAGACAGTGAAGAGGTAGAGAGAGAAAAAGGAGAAGAACACGAGACACCGGAGAGGGAAGGAGAGGTAGAAAAATTTAGACCCGACAACTTTCAACAGCTTATTAAAGAGGTAAAAGCACACTTGTTACCTGTTTTATCAAAGTAATAACTTGGAACCATCGGAGTTTTTCTTGGATGGTAGTTCCACCGTTTCACCACTTCTGCATCTTTTTTCTTCAAGATCCGAGAGAGCGTGGCCCAGGAGGTCCGACGGGAGATCTACAACGAGCTGCTAGCTGCTGCGTCTCCACAGGGCTCAACCGTTTCTGCCCGGCAACAGCCCATGTAGCCCGGCAGAACGCTGCCTGCCAGCCTTAGTAACCAGGACCTGAACAAAAACCACTGCCTGTCTTTAACACTGTACACCCGAGTAACACTGTGCAACACTATGTGCTTGTGACACTGTATGTTGGTAACACTGATGAGCCATCTGTGAAAAACCCTGCTGCAGATGGGGGAGGCTTCCACTTTCTTGGAGCATCAGTGAAAATTTCTCAACTTCTCACCTCTTCTTTATGTATAAGAAAGCTCTAGTCAACTTCCCTGAGAATTCAGCTACCACTACTGCCACTAATACCATGAGTACTGCATCTAGAATCACCACTATGAACAGCCTCTTGCACAATAATAGCAACACAATACTTCCTGTTTTCTTTCAGTTGGATCCATTTTAAAGATCTGTCTCCTATATCTGTGCCTCTAGCCAAACAGTTTAATATTAATATAAATTTAACATGTTTTTCCTCAACCTTTTTTTTTATGATTAATCATTAGCTCCTTAGATTCCATATCCTGTCTATACAGTCATATTTATGTTTATTTACCACCAAACAAAACGGAAGTTGGAAAATATATCAGATCTTACTGAAATTCCTGTCGAGGTAGAGGCAGAAATTATTCAGACAGATCTTGAATAACCTAGAGGAGAACACGAGCTATGATTTCATTTGCCATGTTTTGAGTCTTTACCATCTCTAACGTCTCTTAACATCTTCTTAAATTGTCTTAATGGACATTTTTGTGAAAGTTTCCTTTGTTCAGGCTTTCTTTTTGTATTTTTGTTCATTCTTTCTCAGACTCGCTGTGAGCGATTTTATATTCTCCCCCCCCACTCATTCCATGCACATTTCACCTTAGGAAAAACAGTTTTGGACAGTTTTATTGAGAAATTTGATGCATAATCATCCTCATCACCATCACCCTCATTATGCTTCTGCTCCAGCCGCCGCCTTTAAGTCACCTTATGCAACACACTGTTGCTTCAGGCAGTTTATGCTCACAAGATGAAATGGGATACAGCTATGAACTGATGAAGAGAAAATAAACATTCCATTCTGATTCTGACATTTTTTTCTGCACCATCAAAAAAAGAAAAAAAATCAGCATTAACCTGCATTAAATTTCCTGAAAGATGCTCAGTTTGAAGCCCATGGTTTGCGGGATAAAGAAAGTGGTCTGTGTGCGTTGCTGGGAGGTGCTGAGGGTTAAAGGTCAGAGGTTTTGGTAGGTTGAAGTGATGAGGATGACTGTGTCGACTGTGCGGGTAGAAGAGCCTTCTTCAGCTTTTGCTGCGTTAGCATGTTGGTTTCACTTGGATGAAAAATGTGTGCAATAATGTGAACACGTTGAATATGTTTTGAGGTTTTTGTTTTATTTTTTAGGTTTTTGTTGGATCATTGCAAACATTTCAGAGGCCTCAGGGGTTTTTGAACAGTCGGTAAATTAAGAAAGACGATCTGTACATGTGTAAGTTGAATGTGATTGGCTGAGGGAACTGTCAATATGAGGCGTCTAATTATTTTTTTTCCCTCATCTTATTTGGACCATAGCTGTACAAATCTGTGTGCAAGATCACATTTGTTTGCCGAGAGCTGAACTGTGTTGGTAGAATTTGAGTAAACTTTACACTAAAGCTTAAAACTAGCTTACTATTTCAAAACTGAGTTCTCAGTCACATTTACAATGGTTCTACATCATGTTAAGCTGGCTCAGGTGTCATCATCATGGGACCTTAATGCATATTCTTCCAGGAATGTGAACGGTGCAACTTTTTCAGCCTGTACTCATGTTCACAATCATAAATCTGCTGGAGAAACACTGTTTATTACATTTAGATCAAGAATCCACTCTTAATCACACTTTACTGTCTGAATGTTGGTGGTTATAAATTTCTGTCCATGTCTACTAATGATGATGATGATGTGCATTTTGTATTGTGTCGTAAGTCTGATGTAGGGAGGGGTCACTGTAGAGATAATAATAAAGATGTATTTATTTTCAGTACAAACGTGTGAGAGTGCTTGCATTTTACTTTACTGTGTTAATACATTTAATATGTTTTTATTAACAAAACTATTTGTAGGACATCTATAATGTGGTGTTTTATTTATGCAGAAAATGAGTCTTAAATGGACCCTGTAAATTAACGTAAAATGGAATAAGTCAAGTAAAACTAGAAAATTAGCATTTTTGTCCAAAAACTGCATTGTGGTTGCTGCAATTTGCTCAAATTACTCCAGTTAACTGAAAAACAGACCTGAAGCAGAAATCTTGAAACAACTTTAACCGTTAAAATGAGCAGAAGTATTAAATCAAATTAAATTTTGCCAGAAATTTGTTAAAATCGAAGAAGTAAGAATTCAAACTGGGTGATCGCATGTAATAAAAACAAAGAAATAATTGATGAATTTTAGGACTTATCAAATGTTATAATAGGAACAACGATTGTCCTTTTGTTGGGTACACAGCGGCAAGTTAAAGGCCATGATCCAGTGTACAAGTTTCAAAAAACTTAATTTGATTTATATATATATATATATATATATATATATATATATATAATCTGTATAGAAATGGTCACACGTTCATGCTTTTGGGGCTTTATGCAATAAAACATATTTGAACTCAAACTTTAGCAAACCTAAACTGATTTTCTGAAAACTGAAAGATATTAAAAGCTGCAGCATCTTGTAATAACCAGTTTAAAATTTGATGTTTCCAGTAGAAAGTTGGGGCAATAGTTCACCTGTAAAGATCGCAAGGTCTATGAATGATTTTTAAGCTTTTCTAACTAATTTCAGTTGGACATTAAGATTACATATTTTAACTTTTAAGGTAAAAATACCCAAGACTGAGATTTGAACCTCTCCAGGGGTCTCTGTATGTTCTCCAATATGAATGCTTGGGTACTCCAGCTTCCTTCCACTGTAAAAAACAAACAAAAAAAACCCTGTTTGGTTAATTGCTCCCTAAATTGAAATAGTGCATACGTATGAGATTTGGTTGCTGTGAATTTTTTTTCATTTATTACTAAGGAATATATGGATCTTTCTCAAAATGACGTATTTTAATAAAACAAATACTAAATTTTTCCTTTGAGACAATTATCTCATTTTACACTCATTACTCAGATTATCTTTGTCTGACATTTGTAGTTTTTCAACACATACACTCCTAAATTTAGACTTCTTTGCATTTCTTTCTTTTTCATTCCTTTCCCACAATTTGCTTTACATGACTCAATATTTCAAGGACACCTCGCTGCATCTCCAAGAATATTTCATGTTTCTTGGAAACTTTTATTGTGAAATCCGGAAGCAGTTTTTAACCCGGAAAAGGTTGCTGTTTACAGCTCAACGCTTTCCGCCACAAAACGACAGTGATTTAAAAAAAAAGTCTCAAAACGGCAACGGTAAGACATTATTTAGAGGCTTTAAACTTTAAGTAAAGTATTATTGTTTTACCAGAGACAGAGGATAAGCTGGTTTCAGCCGAAGACTTTTATGCTAGCGCTACTTTAGCTTGTTTTACAAATAAGGTAGAGTTAGCGTGGAAGCTAGCATTAGCTCACACAAATACACATGTGAATAAAACAATTCCCGCTTTCAGGGATTATTTATTTAGGCACTGATGTTGTTATTGTTTAAGTAGGTCACCAACAGTAACCCTAGTTCACAAATTACATATGTGTATAAGCTTATTTAGGGATTTCCGGTCTTCTTTCTGGCCTTGTTCTTCAGCTTTAGGCAAATTCTCTTAAGATGGGGGAAAAAACAGAAGCCAATACACTTTAATTTAGCAAAGAACACTTAACACTGGAACCAGAAGATATTTTAAATATCCAAAACAAAAGGCAACAGCAACAAAAAAATTTAATAAAACGGAAATAATAATAATAATAATAATAAAACTCAACCGAAACTATCAACAAAAATGTATTATGATGTCTTTGTAAATAGAATCGCACTTTAAAAAATATTTATCATCAGAATGGAAACTATTGAGCTCCTTTTAATTCATCGTGTGATTATTTGAGTACTGGTAATTGCTTATTGTGACAGGCGTTGCTGTAAACCAAAACCTGAAGTTACTGATTATCAAAAGGTGCTGTTCTCATCAGAATCTTTGTGTTTACTTAATTTGTTCCTTTGTTTTATTATTTCTAGAGGAATGGATTCTCCAGTCAGAAGTGAAAGCTCCAGTCCTAAACAAACAGAGAGAAATGGTAACATCTACTTCTTAGTCTCCTTTATTTCTAGTAGTTTGTATATCTAACAAATGTGTTGGTCTTTCTCTGTGTCTGTAGGATCTTCAGATGATGAGTCCAGTCCAGGAGCACAGAGGCCTCAGCCAGCTAATGCAAGGGAGAGAAGCTCTAAGAAGGAATCCTCTCCAGAAGGCAGTAACAAATCCAAGAGTTCCTCCTCAAGCAGCTCAGATGGCAGCAGCAGTGAAGATGACGATGAACACCAAAGTGCTCTAGTGAAGATTAGGAGCAGTGTGGCGCAGTTACCAGTAAGACGACTTTCACCTTCCCACAGTATGAGCTAGAAAGTTAAAGTTCAGAGACACATTTTTTCTAAAGCAGCAAGTTTTTCTGCTTGTCTGATGTTCCCAGTGTAATTAAATTTTGTCCTGTTGTTCTGATTTGTATTACCAGTTGGAGGTTAGAAGAAATTGTACTTAAATGTTGATTTGCTCTTCTGCTGTTCTTCCAGAGAGCCAGGTCCAAAGAGAGTGACAGATCCTCATCTAGAGAGAGTAAACGGTCCATGGAAGAAGACGGATCTGAGTTCAAAGAAAACAACCGATCCAAATCCAGAGAGAGAGACGGATTGAAGTCTAAGGGATGTGAAAGGTCGGGATCCAGATCCAGCCGAGAGGATAGATCCAGATCCAGAGAACAAAGAAGGTCCAGATCCAGAGAACGTGGAAGATCACGGTCGAGATCAAGAGGACGGGAAAGATCCAGATCTAAGGGCCGAGACAGATCCAGGTCAAGAGGACGGGATCGTTCCAGATCCAGAGAAAGAGACCGGAACAGAGACCGCTTCGACAGGAGACGCTACCCTCGGTAAGATACAGAGACACAGAGCACTGTACAGACTTATAAACATGAGACTTTCTGTTTGACCGGTTCGAAGAGCCATATGTTTGACTTAAGCCACATATAAAAACTCTTTTGATGAATAATCAACTTTGGCAAAATCCTATCAACAAAACATAAAACAAAACATTGTTTATCTCTGTTACAAGAAGGTGTGGAAATGTTTTTGAGATCGTGTCATGATGGCATGCTTAAAATCTAAATTATGTGTGTAATTAACCTATTACAATATTGACACTATGGGACATTTAAATCTGATCTAAGTAAATAATCTATGAAATAATGAAATAATTTCATAGGTTATGAAATTATCTATGAAATTGGATATCTATGAAGCATTAACAAATCTGTAATTTGTTGATGCTTGAGGCATATTTATTACAAGTCCTAGTCAAAGGTTCATGTACACACGTCATTGTAATGAAGGACATTTTTTAGGCTTTGATGTCTCTGTTGTATCGGGGGTTTTTTTTGGGAGTTGTAATATTAACCTGGGAATGAATAAAGGTCAAACCTTAACCTGAAGATCAAGGTGAGACTTTGAAACCTTAGCGCACTGTACCACTGGTCTCTGTGATGGCTGCATCATGCTGAGCATTTGCTTCAATGCCAGTGGCTCAGCAGACAGAAAAAAGGAGGATGACCACTTCTAACGTTTTCAACTTCATCTCAGATCAACAACCAGATGATTGAGTCAAACATTGAAATGTGTTTTTGCAACACATAAAGCCAGCTAAACTTCCTAAACCTCATTCTGTTCCAGAAAACCAGTCAGTTTAAGTGAAGTTTACCATTTCTGGTGAGAAACATGCTCCAATAGTGTGCTATGTCCCTCTTCAATTTGCGAAAAGAACATTTCAAAAGCATCGGGTATGGGTGCGGTTTGCGTCTCTGCCTTCATAAATAACCTAAAAACTTCTCCTTTCATCTGTGTACAGAGATCGCTACGACGACCGACGCGACGACAGGGACAGACGTTTTGATCGGCGAGCCAACAGAGATGAAGATTCAGACCGCAGGAGGCGGGGCCGCTCTGGCTCCCCTCCAGCAGACAAAGAGTCGGCTGCTGGCGAAGAGCCGCCGGTCAAGAAGAAAAAGGAGGAGCTGGACCCGATCCTGACAAGGACCGGCGGCGCTTACATCCCGCCGGCCAAACTGCGCATGATGCAACAGCAAATCACAGACAAGAGCAGGTAAGATTGGGTTTGTTCCTCTTACACCTCCTGATCGTCGATTAGTCTTAAAAAACTAGAAACCTCTTTTACTGTTTGTCTTCTAGTACTTTTGTTTCGAAGTTTGTTGAATCATGTTGAATGGTAGGCTGCTACTGACATTAATTATCTCTATCCGTTGACATTGCATAATCACTGATGCCTCGCCCTTTTTCACAGCCTGGCCTATCAGAGGATGAGCTGGGAGGCTCTGAAGAAGTCCATCAACGGTCTGATCAACAAAGTCAACGTGTCCAACATTGTGAACATCATCCAGGAGCTGCTGCAGGAAAACATTGTCAGGGGAAGGTAAGCAATTATTTAACCGTACACTAATGCAAATTCTGGTTTATTTTTTAATTTCCAAAATATTTCCTAGATGTAGAACAGCTGATAATGTAATAACAAGCAGAAAGAGGTTTGTTGTTTGTATGCTGCCCATTTGTAACTTTTCGACTGGTCCTCCGTCTGTCTGCTAGGGGCCTTCTGGCTCGGTCAGTTCTGCAGGCCCAAGCAGCTTCGCCCATCTTCACTCATGTGTACGCTTCCGTCGTGGCCATCATCAACTCAAAGTTCCCACAGATCGGAGAGCTGATCCTTAAACGCCTCATCTTAAGCTTCAGGAGGAGCTACCGGCGCAACCTCAAGGTACCCCATCAATCAGGCTTCAAGGATTAACAACCAATTACATTTCTGTCTTTTTTATCTTCTGTGGTGAAGTAATAAACTTCTTTGTAAATTTTGGGTTTTTAAATGGCATGCTTACATGTAGTGATGATGTTGAGTGACTTCTCCTACTTGTGATCCATGTAGGACTGAAACGATTAATTGAATTAATTGTGATTAATCGATTTAGTAATTGATTAATTGTTACCTGGGTTATACAGACTCTACAAATAGTGATTTGGTTTAATATCTTTCTTTGCTTTCTTTGCAGATATTAAACCAAAACTGCACAAAATATATATAAATATTTTGCATTGAAGATGAGGGAAAAAAAGCCCTTTGTCTTCAAATCTGTTCTACCCAGAGCGCCTCAAATGGCTGTATTAGCTTCACCTGGTTCAAAGCCATATTAAGTACCTTTTACTGTTTTACAGTATTAATAAAAAAATAATTAACTGATTAGTAGATATTATTTTTTTCCTTTACCTACAAATGGTCAAGCATACATTACAGGGATGCTATCTTATTGCATTTCAGGCATTGACATTTTTATTTTTGTATTTAAAAAAGTCAATGAAATATTTGCTTATTTGCACTTTTTAACATATTTGTAATATTGTGCAAAAAAGGCTTAAGTGATTAAATGAAAAACCTGCAGAATGTGCCAATTTTTTTTATGCAATCGATCGATTAATCGGTAATTAAAATCATCGTCATTTGCAATCCTACTTGTGACCCTTCTTGGTAATGTTCTAGTCAATTCTAGTCTAGTTTAAATGTTCTTTCAGGTGAATTCATTCAGAGTCCTAAAAATAGCAAACGTGTCTTTTCAGAGAAGTGGTTTTCGAATGAATGAGCAGTTTGAATGTGACAGATTCACCTTTGTTCCCAGAAGTGGAAGTTTTCCAACATGAACAGGTGGAGGCGATGTGAGTCCAAATTACTGAGCAGAGAAGGATCTGGAGCTAAATGAGAGACATAACTGGCAGAGGAGGAAGCTTTAAACATAACCTAGAATGTGTTTTCATGTGCTGCTGTCGAAGTTTGTACAATCTGTACAATCGCTTTTTAAAGGAGATAATTCAGCAGAGGAACACTTTTCGCTCTCCCTGTGAAACTTAATGCTTTGCAATGTTTATTGGTTTTGGAAAAAGTTGTTCATTAAAGCGTCTTCTTACAGCAACAATGCCTGACGGCCTCAAAGTTCGTGGCTCATCTCATCAACCAGAACGTGGTAGGTCCCGATTTCTCCTTCCCGTGCAGTTAGAGTGTCGACGTCCGGCTCTAATGAGGTCGTTTGTGTGTGTGTAAGTGAGAGTTTGTGTTGCATCTCACTCCACTCTTCCCTCAGGCCCACGAGGTTTTGTGTTTGGAGATGCTCACTCTGCTGCTGGAGCGTCCGACTGACGACAGCGTGGAGGTGGCCATCTCTTTCCTCAAGGAGTGTGGACTCAAACTGACCGAGGTTTCACCCCGTGGAATCAACGGTACACTCCATCAGCAGCTATTGACATTGTATCATCTGCTTAAATAGGTCAACACAGGTTTAGATATACCAGGGTTCCAACGCAGCGCAGAATAACGTGCAACCTGATTCAGGTGTGTTCCAGGTCTGGATAAGTAAAAAGAAAGTAGTCTGGAAATATTTGCATTTCCAGACTCCATCTATCCATCCATCCTTCTGTTTTATTATCTCCCATCTATTCTTTTGTTCAACATCCATTCAATAATTGGTCTATTCATCAATTTGTCCATCCATCCTCAGTCCATTTGTTTTTCCATTATGGCAAGGCCTGGGAAAGTCAGGAATTAAATTTTTTTCACTACTTTTCAGATCTAAAATCTATCATCAATGGCTAAAAGCAGATTAGGAAATGTCTGTTTCCGAACTCTTTTTTTCCTTTCTCTCCTGTTCTCTGAAAGCTGTCTCCTCCCTTCCCTTTGTTTTTTCAAACGTTCATTCATCCATTCCTTTTACTTCTTATATCTTTCCTTCCTTCCTTTTTTCCTTTCTCCTGTCTTTTCCCTGCTGCTTATCCTTTTTGTGCCTTGTTTCTTCAATTCTTGTATCCTTTTCACCTTCCACATTTGTGTCGTCCTTTTTTTCTCCGTCCTTCTTTCAACAATTCCTTCTTTGTGTCCTTCTTTTCTTTAAAAATCCCTTTTTTTGGTGTTCTTTCAGCCTTGCCTCCATCCTTCCTTGTCCATTTCCTTTCTTTCTCTCCTTTTGATCCTCCTTCCTCCTAGCTTCATGTTTTTGCAGATTAATTGTTCAAGGGCAGCAAGTTGTAGAAATATTTCCCCTAAATTTATAGGCACGTGATTATGTTGCATTTTAATGTGAACTTAAACGACTAGGAAGTCTGGGAAAAATATAGAATTTTTTTCATGGAAAAATGTATAGGACTCCTGTTATCTGTCCATCTATTTAATCTTAAAACCTGCTGAATGTTTAAAGAAAAAATGTCTTTCTGTCTTGCAGCCATTTTTGAGCGTCTCAGGAATATCCTCCATGAATCGTCCATTGACAAAAGGGTCCAGTACATGATCGAGGTGATGTTTGCCATCAGGAAGGATGGTTTCAAAGATCATCCCGTCATCCCTGAAGGCCTGGACCTGGTGGACGAGGACGACCAGTTCACCCACATGCTGCCACTGGATGACGAGTACAACCCAGAGGATATCCTCAGTAAGATGAAGAGAAGGGAGCAGGGGTAGCTTCGTCTAGATGTGTGTGTGTGTAAACATTATCGGTGTTTGTGTGTTCATGTAGACGTGTTCAAGTTGGACCCAGACTTCCTAGAGAATGAGGAGAAATACAAAACCATCAAGAGAGGTGAGAACGTCCTTCACTTTGAGGCGCAGTCCAGTTCACAGTGCCACAGTTTGACCAATCAGCTGTGGCCTTCTGTCAGATATCCTGGATGAAGGCAGCAGCGATTCAGGAGAGGAGGGAGATGGCAGCGACGATGAAGAGGAGGAGGGAGATGAGAATGAGGAAGTGGGAGAAGGTAAGATTAACGAAGAGAAGTCGCTGCCGTTTTTAATTAAAGGTTACCCTAACAATGTTGAAATGATATAGATAAGTGTTTTAACTTATTTTGTGCTAGTCATTGTTATATTTTTGGGTTTATGATTTAAGCATCTGCAGTTTTAAACTCCATATTAAAAGTAAAATGGCTTTTAAAAGAAAATTTAATGATGACGTGGCTTCAACGTTTGTGTATTAAAAAAAATAAAAAATTAAGATTCAGTGGTTTTTGTATCCAATCAGGAAAAAACTATTACTTTAGTTTTTTGTGACTGTTGCTCTAAAAAATAATCTGATCTGGTTTGTTGGGGATAAAACTCCCTCTGGTCCTTTTCAGAAGAAGCTTTTTTAGTCTCAACCAGTGAAAAGTTATTAGCTGATCAGAAATGTATATGTTTTTAAATTTCATTACATTTGGGATGTTTACAACATAACTGTGTGAATTAGTTTAAATTTTATGATATTTGCAATATTCTGATAAGCATTGGGTAAAAAACATTTACCAACTAGTCAAACTGTTTTTTCCCTCTCTTTCTCTCTCCCAGATGAGAAGGTCACCATCTTTGACAAGACAGAAGTCAACCTCGTCGCTTTCAGAAGAACCATTTACCTCGCTATTCAGTCCAGGTACACACACACAACTTCATATTTCTTGTACAGCTGGGCGAGAAATATATTTTATCAATTAGTACAATTTTTGTTTTTTAAAAATTTTAGATGTGGAAAATCTGGATTTATTATTTTTTTTCAATAATGACCATAGTTCAGAGTGATGTGAGCATGCCCAAAGTTTTTTTTACAGATTCTATTTTGCTTGAATTCAAGTCAATTCAACGACAGAATATAAGGATAAGGCAAACATTTATTTTTTTACGAGAATAAAGACATAATATTACGCAAATATTGCAGTCACGGCAAAACGAGAATAAAGGCATATGACAACAAAGTCAAATAATACGAGGATAAATCAATAAATACTACCAGAATAAAGCATATGTAAGAAAGATATTAGGAGAATGAGGTTATAACTTTATGATAACTCCCAACACAAAAAATAACTAAAAGATTAACTATCCAATCTTATTTTTTACATTAAAATTACTTTTTTGTTTTTATCATAATTTTAAGATGTTCTTTTTTTGGTAATATTATGACTATATTTTCATAATTAAATATAAATTCTCATAGCCAAGCCCTAATACAACGTTATACAACTCACAGAAGGGTTGATTGAAATAGAAGCCACTTTGTAGAAAATATTTTCTGTCATTTCTCATAAAAAATGTGATTTGGTATGAAAAACATCAATGATTTCATTTTTAGTTAAAATCGCCCAGCCCTTTGCATTGACGTCCATTCATATTAGTAACTGCATTTAAACCTAACCCTAAAAAAAAACAGGGGCGTCCGCTGCGTTAGGCCTGGGCTTTGACCCCTATAAGTCCCACTTGTCTTCAGAACGTTGATAAATATGCCAGAGAATGTCCTGAACAGAATAGCTAAACGACTACACACACACACACACACACACACACACTAACCCTGCCTCAGAGATGCACATTGGCACAGTTGGTGACTCAGTTTTGTCTCTGGGTGTTGGCAGTTACTCACAGCTCCTGCTATATTTGATTGAGTTGGACGGTTATTTAAGGCTGAGAGAGAGAGAGGCTCTTTTTGTGAGAGACATTTTTAATATAAGACGACTTAAGATAGAGATTTTAGGAGTGTTCTTGCTTCCAGACAAGCTTCTATAATGCTGTAATGATTGGTGTTTTGGTCACAGTGAATGTCATCTCCTTAATAAGTATCCTCACAGAGGTGGCCCTAAACATGCTAGCTTGTGCAGTTGCCATGGTTTCCCCAAAGAAGATGTGACGGATTATAATGAAATAAAGATGAAATCGCTACAGAGTTCCATTATTGACACATTTGCAGTTTGGTTTATATGTTTGTTATTTTTGCAGCTTGGACTTTGAGGAATGCGCCCACAAACTGATCAAGATGGACTTTCCTGACAGCCAAACAGTAAGTCTATGAACAGAGAAATGCTTGGACTGATCAGTAATATAACCCACCTCATACACCTTTCAAAATCTTCTCTGCATTTATGTGAAAGACAAACACAAAGCAGTTCTTAATCATTGGTAGTTGGTTCTTCTTAAAATCATTATACAAATAGAAATCTGATAGTTGCGTCATGCAGCTCATCCTTTGATCGGGCAGCAAAGATATTTGCGAAGGGTTTCGTGTTTTTATGTTCACTAAAAGGCGTTGTGACATTGCCGACGCGCACATGCTCCATTGTTTGTGTTGCACCCCAGCATTTGTCTCAAGGGCCAATTCATGCCCTCAAGAGGCTCAGCTAAATCAAGTAGATGGTTTATTACCAGGTCTGTGTTGAACTTCATGACAGGCTGGGGAGGTAACGTCGCCGTGTTGGAGCGGAGATCAATCTAAATCATGCAGGACACACTGGCTTGTGGTGATCAGAGCTGGTTGTCCTACATCTATCCTGCTTAATTGATGGTAATTATGCCTATTATTTGTGTAAAAAGTTTTTGTACAGGGGTTTGACATCCTAGAAATGAAGCTAAATTGGTTTCTTTTTGCTTTAGCTGTCAACCAATCAGCATTAGTTTAACTGAAGAAACTGGGCTGGGTTTTATTTGATCTTTTCTTCACCCTCCTGTCAAAACAATTTCTCAGAGAGCTGTTAAATATCACAGCTACATTATGACGTCACTCTGTGTCTCCATGCTTCCCTTTATTACTTGACATTCTCTTCACATCAGCAGACTTTGAGGATGAATGATGCCACAGCGCTGTTTGACATCTTACTGTCTGAGGCTTCAGTCTTTTAAGTACTTAAATCCAAAGCCATGTTCTGTAATTGGTTACAGGATATTTAGAATATTCTTTTATCACATTCTAAATAATTTTTTTGTTTTAGCTTAACAAAAGATTCAAGTTTTATTAAAAATCCACCGTACATTATTTTACTCAATGCAGTGTAAAATCTGCCATCCTTCTGATCCATATATATGCAGACAAATTTATCATATATTTTTTTATCACAGCTAAATGCCTCTCTATGCTACACAATTATATTTGTGACCAGTTGTTAAAACTCTCCAAAAAAAGGATTAACATTTTAATTGACTCCTTAGTCACATGACTTGCCATCCTTTGTGTCTGCAGCTTCATCTGTGTGTGTGGTCCTCGGGTCACGTTAGTGTAATGAATAGTGATTGGGTTCAGATGTTGATAGTTGCCGGTCAGCTGTGTGTGTCTGTCTGTATAATTGTGAGGATAAATTTGTGTCTTGATTGCTTAATGGGCTTTAGACATAAACACTATCTTTTTTTTTTCTAGACAGCTGGATGTACTTTAAAGTGTTTAAAAATGGTTGAAGCTGTTTTCTCAGGTTTAATGGCAATTGGTTTTAGACTAATTGTCTTCTAGAAATGGTCTAAAGTGATAACTGTGGCCAAAAGCTTTCATCTTGAAAAGTAATCAAACAAGGACACCTTTTAACGTTTTTTTTTTTTTTTTACTTCATAATATCTTAATTATGAATTGAAAACGATTGACGATGTAAAATGTGACTGTGTGTTTGTTTATAGAAGTCTTAAGTGTGAAAAATCAGCATCAAAGGTGAAGGTTTTAATCTCCATGACAAAGTCACTAAGTTATCAACAATGGGGTGACTATTCTTAACCACACGTGTAGACGTGGGCGGGTCTGTCAGTCAGCCCTCTGTCATGGCAGAGCAAAAAGGAACAGTGACTGATTTTTACACCTGTTTTGCAGCAGTAGATAAGATTGGCTTTTTACGCAAATATTGTCCAATCGTTGTCACAAAATTAAGGAAACGGGGGCTGATTACACCGGTCAACAGCCAAAAAATTGTCTGGGGTTTTTAGGGTAATTTTGATGTGCTGAATCCAAAACTCACATTGCTTTTTCTCAATCAGGTTAACTTTCTGAACTATGGATTCAACATGAGCATTAAAATGCATGACTTATTCTCACATCTGGATGGGTTTGCTGAGAATCTGGAATCAATGAGTGATGAGGAGGCGGAGAATTTTATACAATGAAGACATAATGTTCAATTCACATGTACTTACCTTTATCAGTGTTTATTACACAATTTACAGAAATCCAAGTTTTTTCTCCTAAATCTTTTTTGTGTGACAAATATTAACGAAAATGAACTGATAATGTGACAACAATGTCATCAATTTAGACAGAAGATTGGATTTCTTTAAATCAAATTAGAGTAAAAACCTGACCCAATTGAGAAAAATGGAGGTCATTTTTGGATTCAGCGGTGGAAATAGTCCTAATTCAGCTGAAAAAATATAGACAGCTTCCAAGAAATATTTTTGTAACTCAAGTGTTATCAGTGCTCCTCTACTTGCAACGACGTCTTTGAAGGCAGGAATGGTCTTCACCTCTAGGACAGCTGGACAAAGTCTTTTGTGCCTAAGGTGAACATTTCAGAGCAGAAATTGTGTTCACCTTGCACAATGCTGTTTATTTAGCACTTTTAGGTTCAAATCCTGTCTTGAATTGGTTAATTCTGCATGTTCCAAACCCTAGATTGATTGTTTGCTGAAAGCAGAGAGGAATGAACATCATGCTGTGTGTTTTTTCGTCCTCTTCTCCGACAGCCGCCCCCTCAGATGCATCTTTACTATCTCAAATTTGTTTTATACAGAATGTGTTTGAACAAGAGCAAACACCTGCTGTGCTCCGCAGTGACTCTCCTCACAAACATTCAGACATAAACGCCTCTTGTTTTTAAGAGAGGTCAGAGCTGTCGGCCTTGTCACTCATCATCAAGACTGAATCACTCACAACAGCTGCGACACACACTTTCGAAAACGCTTGTCCACCGACACGCCCTACCCGCTCCTGGTGCCTCACACCGCCGTGCCCGCTCAAGTGTTTACTTCACCAGAACCGCGCTGCTATTGAAGCTGTCACATCAAAGTCAAGAAAAATCAACGTGTCTCCTTTAACCCACTCGACACAAATAGGCAGCTGATGAATCCTCGTGTGATGCGTAGGACTGCTCCAGTCAGACGGCGTTTTGCCAGCTCTCAGCAGAGTTTTAATTACACATTTAACTACCTGCTTTAGATTCACAGATCTAAACTCATGCAGCTATTCTTGCAGCAGCGCTCAGAAGTGGGGAGCCAACCTTTGGCAGATATAGCTATGCGTGGGACAGATGTTGCCGATGAGAAGGCTATTATCGCGGAATCACATCACAGCCAGCCAGCTGGTTAATACTCTTGTGAAAATTACGGCATAACCGCTTTGTCTAGTTGACATTGCTGCATAAACTCTCTCTCTCTTTCTGCTTTGGTTTTAGAAGTTTTAAGAAGCTAAAGATCAGAATCTAGTTTATATATATAAAACCAAGACAAATCCGTCAACCTTCGTTCCACAACATTTCAGTAGTAAAGCAATAAAACCACATCTGTTTGATCAGTTAATGGCAATTTGTAAAGCAGATTGTCTAAGGAAACCATGTTTCTGCAGTTCCTGCACCCTAAGCCAGGGGCCTCGAACTCCAGTCCTCAAGGGCCGATGTCCCGCAACTTTCAGATGTCTTTCTGCTTCAGCACACCTGGCTCCAATATTAGCTCATTAGCAGAGCTCTATAGAGCTTGACTGCATGCTGGTGAGGCATTTCAGCCATTTAATACAAGTATATAGGGCAAGGGACACATCTAAAGTTGTAGGATATAATCGGCCTTTGTGGTCTGGAGCTTGAGACCACTTCAATAAGTACTTAGCTGGCACTTAGAGTACTTTCTAAAAGTTTTTATAATTTCATTCAATAACTATTACATACTGTTGAGGGTAAAGTAAAAAGTTCTTCACAGTGAACTACTTTGTTTTGGTCTATCATAATAAGTCAAGAAAATTTTGAGTTGATTTATTTTTTTACGTTCTTTTTTGGATCGCATGGCTTTCGGAGCAAACCGTAATAATTTGGGGAACCAACATTGAGATGGGTAGAAAAATGTATGAAACTCATCGGATGTCACATCACTTAACCAGGATGTAAATTATTAGACAAAGATCAAGCATTGTTGCTTTATTTCATTTAGTTTCTTTAAAAAATAAAACATATTCCCTACATAATTCTTAAAAAAATGTTTTATGAGATGAACTTGTATGTTTCTTGAAATCCAATAAAAACCTCCTGATTCTTTCATCTACACAGTAAAACTGACTTCAACAATTGTTCTTGTTGAATTTGAACGTGATCAGACTTTTACAATACTTATTCATTTTCATGTGAAACTCTATTTTGACTCTGCAGTCGTGACAGAAACATATTTGCTCGTATCAACGATGTTTTTTGTGTTTGTGTGAACAGAAAGAGTTGTGTAACATGATCCTGGACTGCTGTGCTCAGCAGAGGACCTACGAGAAGTTCTTCGGTCTGCTTGCAGGGGTGAGACGCACAATCAGCACACTCTGATATTAATACACTTAAAGTTGTTAAAGGTGATGAGTAGTTGTTTGATCGAAAAACTAGCCATTTTCGGTTGTTGCATAAAGTTCATTTTATTGAGAAATTATGCTTGTATAATACAATAAGCTGGAATAATTTGCATTTATTTTGTAAATCTGGTGAAAATACTATTTGCCAATATGTGTGGATCATAACAAAAAGCAATAAGCTAAAGCAGAAGCACTTGTTGAAAAATATTAGTAAAAAGATGCGTTAAAGTGATGGAGTACAGGCATTAAATTGATCATGTAATTAATGAATTACAGGCGTTAAATCTAATGGTTAAAACAGAGGTAGAAGAAGCCGAAGTGAAAGCAGACACTTTCTTCTGAAGGTGAACGGTCTGCATATTCTTTGGCACATAAGAGAACATGGCAGAAAAGTTGAAAAAGCCTAGAAGGTTAAATCCATTGACATGCAGAGTTTTGAATGAAGTAGCTTAAGAAAGGAAAACAACAAACTTTAATGTATTATGAAAATGAAATCAAAGTCTATTATATGCTAAAAGTAGATAGAAAATTAAAAGTTAGCTGGTATTCTTATAACATATTATGTGCCAATATTGGTTCTAATAACTTGAGCTAACATTAGCATTCTGGCTAACAATGGAAAAGTGATCTGTCATGATAAAATTAGGTTATTTTTTATTTTTCCTTATTCTTCCTGCTATTTTCTTAATAAAAAAAAAAAAAGAAAAAAAAAAAGGAGAACAATTTTGGTAATATATTTACCTAAGCTAATTAATATGCAACTGTTGGCTAACATGCTATGAATATCATGCTAGCATACAGTAGCTTACACAGTCTGCTAAACTAGCAGCTTGTATGCCATTCTTAGCTATACTATTAACATTGGCATTTATAGCTAACATGCTAACTTCACACTTTCTTTGGGAAACTGTTGTATAATTATTTCTGGGTAAGAGGCATGTGACTCAATTATGTTTGCATTGAAAAAAATTAGAACCTTGACATTTATGAAGCTGTGTGTGTTTGTGTGTATATTTTCAGAGGTTCTGTCTGTTGAAGAAGGAGTACATGGAGAGCTTCGAGGCCATATTTTCTGAGCAGTACGACACAATCCACCGACTGGAGACCAACAAACTGAGGAACGTGGCCCGACTGTTCGCTCATCTGCTCTACACAGACTCCGTGCCGTGGAGTGTAAGGACACACAGTCCGGTTTCATCGCACATCAGAAGGTCCATCTTGGTCTGAGTGAACCAGTAGTGACATTTTCTTTTTGTTTTAAATGAATGCTGATCAGGTGTTGGAGTGTATTCGAATGAGTGAGGAGACCACAACATCATCTAGCAGGATTTTTGTGAAAATCCTGTTTCAGGAGCTCTGCGCCTACATGGGCCTCCCAAAACTCAACCAGCGGCTCAAAGACCCGTACGAACACACACATGCACACACTCACGCACAGTTCAATGTCTTAATAGAAGATCATAGTTTCTGTCCAATTGTAGAGATAAACAGATTAAATTATGACAATATATGCCTCATTGTTTTAATAAATAGTTCCTTTTTTAAGGGCAGATGTTCGTCAGTTTCAGACACAGTATGAATACCTTTGCAATTTATTACTGCTTTAATTTTTCTGCTCCAGAAAATGTAAGAATTTAATTATAGCTTATGTTCTAATGTTTGTTTTGCAGAACCCTTCAAACCTTCTTTGAGGGTCTTTTTCCTCGTGATAACCCCAGAAACACTCGCTTTGCCATCAACTTCTTCACCTCCATTGGACTGGGAGGCTTGACGTAAGTTACACAAACCCGCTGAGGCCAGGTTCTCATGTCTGACGCCTCACTTTATCTGTGCGTCGGATCGTTAATAGTTTCGCATCATTTTTGCCGTCAGCGAGTAAATCTTGTGCGAACTTTCTTTCTCAGCGACGAGTTGAGAGAACACCTGAAGAACGCACCAAAGATGATCATGACTCAAAACCAGGAAGTTGAATCGTCTGACTCGTCATCCTCATCGTCATCCTCGTCGTCATCAGACTCTTCTTCCTCCGATTCCTCCAGCGAATCAGATTCTGACTCCTCATCCAGCAGCAGCAGCTCAGGTACGTCAGGCTAGAGTTTGTTTCCAGATGTTGATTTCCACCAGCATCTCCCCTCCAAACCCGCATTTAACGGGTCCTACGGTTTAGTAAAAGTCAGCAGTTACATAAAGTCTAAAGACGACTCCTCAGTGCCTAAAAAGTAATTCATACCTCATAAAATGCTGCATATTTTTTATGTCACGACCACAAACTTAAAGTATTTTTACTACAATAGATTTATTTGATAGTCTTAACACAAAGTGAGACTTGATTTTCAAATTTATTTTACAAATAAGCTTTGTTTTAATGGATCACTGTTGAATCTGTTTTTGGAAAATGGAAAAGTGCAACATTCCTGATTAATTTGAACATATCTGCATGGCAAAATGTGATAGTGGATGTATTTGAATGGAAGCAACACAGATTTAAACCAAAATTTAAATATTTTTACTCCTCTATTACTCCTCTATTTTTACTTTCTGCTGCACGGTTATGTGTTACTGACTCATAAAATCCCACTCAAGTAAAATGAAGTGTGCGGGTGTGACGTGACAAAAGCTAATATTTTCAGGAGGTATAAGTTGTTTTTCAAGGCTCTCTAAATGAAAGAAAATTGGATTATTAAAATATAATGTCTCTACCAGAATTTTACCTATTCACATTATTCAAAAATGAGTCTGGAACTACAATTTCATCAACAAATAAAAAGTTATAAATAGAATTTGGCATTTTAGTGCAGATGTGAAGATCTTAGTCACTGGTCTCTGTAGATTCTTCCTCTTCTGTTAGTGAAAACGTTGCATTTAAACAGTTCATTTGTTATCTTTGTACAGATATTTGACTAAAGTAACATTTTTCTTTATTGATCTAACTTTCTAAACATTTTTTTATTATTTGACAGCTATTGTTCTTCAGGCTGGTGCATCGTCTGCAGTCTTCAGCTCCGTTGTTTCCCTGCTTCATTTCTGCTGTAAAAGAAGCAGGGAGCTGAGAACTTGTTTTCCGAGTCATTAGTTTCTCTTCCCTGCATGGCTGCGAAACGCATTAAAACAGCCTTTGGGTTAAACAGACTACAGAGAAACTTTTAGAGCTGATTCTACGGAACGAGGATGGGTTGAGAACCTGCTGCAGCCTGACTGCAGACATAAAATCCTGCTGGTCGGGTCCAATATGTAGCCATAGCCTTTGTTCAGCAGCAGTAAAGCTGCAGTCGTTATGCGTGTGTGGAGCAACAAATTTAATTGGGCTTGCATAGTGGTGTCTGTTCTTAGAATAAAGTTACATCATTTACCTGTTTCTTATCAAATGATAATTTACACATTCAACTTTTTATTCTTGGGTAGAATCTGTTGTAATTTCTCTCCTTGTTTTGTCTTCCAGATTTTGACAGCAAACGCAAGAAGAAGAGAAAGGGACACGTCGAAGAGAAGAAGAAGAAAGGAAGGGACAAGAAGAAGAAGGAGAAAGTGGACAAGAGGCGAAAAGGAGGCAGGAGCGACAACGACAATGACGTCGAGAAGCAGGCGAAGAAGGACAGGAGGGACCGTGAGCGTGATTTGGAGGAGCGCGCACGCGGGGACGCCCGGGGACGAAGGCGTGAAGACAGGTCGGAGGAAGAGGAGCAGCAGGAGGGGGAGGGACGGAGACGAAAAGTGGACAGACAAAGAGATGATGACAATGAAAGAAACAGAGGAAGAGAAGGGGACAGAGGGAGAGACAGAGACAGTGGGCGAGGGAGAGAGAGAGAGTATGAAGACAAGAGAGAGAGGGAGGGAGACAGAGAAAAGGATAGAGAGAGGAATAAAGAGAACAGAGACAGGAACAGAGAGAGGGAGGAGAGGAGGAGGAGATGAAGTGATGGACTGATGACTGACAGATGAGGGGAAGCTTCCCTCGTTCTCTCCTGTCATCCTTCTTTACCCCCTGCTGACTTTATACTGTCATAAATCCGCCATTCTTTTTCCCCTTCAGCCTGTTTTCTATTGTTGATTTTTGATGTTTATTAAATCAGGAAAAAAAAAACAACATTGAAGTTGCTGTTTTTGATGAATTTTGTTTCAAATGTCTTTGACTCTTAATTGGAGAACCATTTGTTCCCACCGTTAGGATTGACCCGTTCAGTCTAGGGTTGACGGGACTGATGCTGCGTCCCAGTTGCACTCAGAACTGGGAAACTCCAACTTTCCAGTCTGAAAAATCAACAGGAATGTTCTCAGATTTGAATTTCTCATTGGGAACCTGGGAGCAACTTTGACTCACAACCCCTAATAACAACTTGTAAGGCAGACTCCGCGTTTCAATATGGCCGATCCTCACATTAGCTGCAGTAAGATGGATATATGTCGATGTTCAAGCCGTGTAAAAGTGTGCCTAAAATCAGTGCTACATGTGCCAGCAACTCAACTGGACTAATTAAAAACGGTGTTGGCTTATGGAAAATAAAACTTAAACTTACTGGTGCCGCCATATTGAAATTCGGACTGCAGCAGAACCCTGTTACCTTGGGTCTGACGTCAAACCCAACTTAGAGTTACGACTTCCTAGGTAACTCAAACGCAGCGTAATTGACATGAATCCGGCTCCACCCCATGCCGAAGTAGAGCAAACCTCTGACAAATGAAGTGTTGTGACGTGGAACTCAACGCAATGCATTACCTGAGACATTTTTTGAGTCATTTTTGCTTCATCAGCCAGCACTGAGGCAAAGACGACAGCCGAGAATATTCTCCGAGTCCATCAGGTCTGTAAGGTTACTTGCAGGAAACAACGGAGAAATCAACATTAAAGCCCAAGTCTTTCGCAGCCAGAGGAAGAACCTTAACCCTATCTGTAAGTTTCATGGAAATGTTGCAGGCTTTGTTACATTTTACATTTTGTTTCCTCCAAAGTTGCAGTCATGTCAGCCTGCTTTCTTGTTGTCAGTTTATGATTAATGGGTGTCATTTCTTTGATTTTTGTCGAGATGGAATTTTATACACGATACATAATTTAGAGTGAAAATCTCTGGATTTCATTTTATAGAGCGTTCTAAATGTGTTCTGGGGATAAATTAGTCTCAGGTTTTTTCTAAATTGTGAAGGGTTTCTAGACGGCTACAGCTGTTGTCCAGCTGGTTGACCTTGGAAAAATGTTTGATGAAACAGATCTTGGGTTGATGCCTAAAAACAAGAGATAGAGTTGGTGCGATGACTGGATTCAACAGAGCAAACATCCAACCCCAGAAAAGCAGAATGTTCCCTTCATCACCTTAAGGTGGTTTCTGTCTTAGAAATTCCTCATTTGACTCATCTTCATTTTAAGAACTGAAAAGTTCAGATATTATGGTTAATATTTATTTTGTATTTCTAGAAACAATCAACTTTTAAATGTCCCTTTTTTTTTTACTTCTTTTTCACATTTCTGATCTCATAAAGTCAATAGCTGCTCAATAAAAGGAAAACCATCAGAACTACACACATTTTTTTCTATCACCCAGAAGAATCTCATCTCAGAAAATGTTACCAATCTCTCAACAATTACTAAATTATTCTGACGAAGCCTTTCAGACTGAGGATTCACCTCTGAAGATTCTATCCCTTCTTTGCAAGATACAACTTATTATTTAGGGGATTCATGCATTTTGTAGTGAAGATATCCTCAATAATCACATTAAAAATCCACTTTATCCCCCATATTACCATACAGTCAGTGCTGTTTTTCTCTGAACTGGCTTCCTCCCTGCATCGTCGTAGAACGCATTCAAACCATCGGCAAGTCCTTGTTCAGGACGTAATTTGTTAATGTGATAATGCTTGCGCAGCTTTAGTGTCAGTCTAAATACGAGGACATTTGTATCCTCATTAAGGCTACCTCTGTTGCTTGTCATCTGCACAACAGCGGTCATGAAAAACAGTTTTTGACAGGTTATTTGTCATGTTTTCAGCTGAATCCGAGCAGATGCCTGTTTCGATTGCCTGTCGGCGTCAAAACCTGAATTGAATAAATGAGGAAAAACAAACTAAATTATAGTGTTGGTCAGACTTGGGCTTCCATTCTATCCTCTAACATGACACTTTTCTCATTGGCTTGATTTGTTCACACAAAACAGAAGAGTTTAGGGTCTAAATATTTCTGAGAAGAACCCGCCAAACTGGAATCAGGTCGCCACTGTTTTTATCTCTCTCCGTTTTCTTACTGGTTTTACAGGAGTCTCTTCCAGTTGCCAGTGCCTCTCACATATACAGTATCTTTGTCCAACCTTGATGTTCAAGGTGAGATCAGGAGAAGAGTGTGTGTGTGTGTGTGTGTGTGCGTGCGTGTGTGTGCACAAGTGGGTCATTTCAGAGTCGCACAGCGATTGGCTGCATGTCCTCAGGAACAGAAGGATGGGATTGGTTTGTCGCTATACAGCAAACACAGGAACTGATCCACGGGGACCTGTGAGCTGTGAGGAATTCTGGGAAACTACAGAGAGGCCCTGCAATGTAAGAGATACTGCACAGAGAGAAGGAGAGGGCTGGGAGTGAACTCCTTTTTTCTACAGCCAGTTAAAAATGTTACTGCCCAATTCAGTAATCCCAAATCATTTACTCCTGCAGGATCCAAAGCTTTAGCTGCATAGGATAGGAGTAATGTAAAACAAGCTGGAAACTCAAAACTTTGCATACATGATTAGAGTTTAATTGTTCTACATCTGAAACTCCGGTATCATCGTCGGATTTATTTCTGTTTGGTAGATCTAACAAGTGGATGGATTTATCTCAACCTTAAACCTTTTATTTTGGATCTCTACCTCCTTTAAATCGAGGCATGAAAGTAAATCTTGATTTTTGACCTGCATATTGTCTTTACTCCGGTTAAGTTTGTCTCATGTTACGTTTTTTCCGATGAGCTGAAGCATGAAAGTGTGACAAAAAATGACAGAAGAAATCTGTAAGGTGGCAAATACTATTTTTTCCATTTCACTGTATGTTTGAGTTTGATTTTTGTTGTTCTGTTAATTAAAGAAAGTCCAACTTGTATATTTTTTTAACTACTGAGGAACCAAATGGTCAGAGTCAAATTCCCTGTGTTCATTAGTGTTTTCTGCCAAAATCAACAAAAATCAGAAAGACCAAACCAACAGGAAGCCTGTCTCCCAGCACTTTCTCACTTTAATTTCCTTCTCCTGCAGCTGCTTGTTAGCTTATGATGAAGACAACTACTTAAAAATTGCAATTATATAAAAACATATCAGGCGAAGCCCCAAAATAGCTGGCAACTCCATGTTATCTGTGCTGCACACCTTACTACTTTTTAGGCATGGATTAATACACAGTTGGTGCTTGAGTCACTAATGAGGCTGGTTGATTATAAAATGTAGCAGAGCAGCAATATGAGAAATGTTTCCAGATTAAATATGAAATTATATGTTCTTTAGGTTTCTAAATAAAATAATAAAATACCAACTTTAAATCCAAACTAAGGGCAAAACCTGACTTGAAACCTTTTTTTTCCTCATTATTTGTAATCCTTTCCAGCTCATAATGGTAAATTACTGAGTAAATAACAGCTTTATGTAAATAAGTGAGTAATTCTGATGTGATTAAACATGTTCTAAAAATCCTCAACTCCCATCTGCCAAACTGGTTGCGTAAGGAACGAAGCATGGCAAATGCTACATCTATTTTAGTGATCGTGTAATCAGGCAGCCCCCTCACTACAGCGATGTTAGTTAAACGGTTCGTTTTCTTTCTCTACTTAAACAGCCAGATGAAGGATAGAGCGAGGAGTCACAGGAAAAAAGAGAAAAGAGGTCAGAGCTCGGCTTAAGGAGAGGAAACCGATACAGGTTGGCATAAAGTGGACTTTCATAAATACGCAGCCAAAAGAGCTGCTATCAACACCTCAGCGTGAAATGTTGAGCCGTTGTGGCGTCAAGCTTCCTGACGGACATTGAAAAGCGAGGAATCTATTCTCTGTAGGACAAATAAATCAATCCACCCTGAGATACGTAGAAGTTAAATTCTTTTGCCAAATCTGCCTCTGATAAATCCACTGGTGTAAATAAATGTTTTTTTCAGAAATCACATGCCGGATGAGTTGGGGTAAAGAGGAGCAGTGTGTTAAACACATGCCTGCTCTCTCATTAGTAGTCCTTTCGCACAGATTTGCAAATTGCATTTTTCCTTTGAGAACCAGAAATGGTGCTGATGCGTGTTGGAGTGCAGCCCTGTAGACACAGATCACAGTAAGAGCAGCAACACTTAAAAAAAAAAAAAAAAAAGTTCATTTTAACATTCAAATTGTTCTTTTAAGACATCACATCATTCTGTACTGCCTTGAAACAAATAACTTGACTTATTTATCGCTCGCTTTATCCTTAAGGCTGGAATGTTCACCTACGTTAAAGGATGCTAGACTAGCTGGTATTAACATTACAGTTTTTGAGAACTATGGATTCGGTTTTTCAGACTGATGATTCTGAGATTACAAGGAATCCACTGGTTCAAAGCATGTTTTGATCAGTCACTGGGAATAGGACTAAAACATACAAAGCAATTGTTACTGCAATCTCAGTAAACTCTGTCAAAGGATTGGTAATAATAACTTTTACTGGTTAATTTATGATTGTAATTAATCATAAATTAATTATAATTAATTAATTAAACTGCTTCTGATATTGTTTTAGTTCGGCGCTGCTCGTATTTCTGCTCAGAGATATTAGAAGTTCCCATCGTTCGCTAACCGAGTTCATCGCCATTCCTTACCTGCTACGTTGTTTTTAAACAGCACAAAAAAGATAAATATCGTCGTCGATCACAACTTCTCTTTCTGTTCACTGATTGGACAAGATGAACTTCTACTGGAGGAATCCAAGTCAATGGGAGAAAGTTCAGACGGAGCAGAGAAGGGAGATGAGAATCGAGTGGAATTGAGTAGGAAAAATCGACCTGGATCTACTCACCTTCTGTCTGCTTCCTTCTGACCCCAATGAAGACCACAAGCAGCAGCGCAAGGCTTACTTGATATATTTGTTTTCTCAACACTACTGGTGCTGTTTGAGCTGTTATTCTCTTGCTGCTGAGCTTTGTCACAGAAAGACGCTTCCACAAGACATTGAAGAATCAAGCCGGCCGGCCTGCACGCACCAAGATAATCTCATATAAATGATCAAATAACTTCTTGCTCTGTAGTAATTCCTCAAAAAGTTTAGACAGGGATAAAAGACTGAAGTCATATTATCACTGAAGTCACAATCTTTCCTTGGATTTAATTTACTCAGATTGCCTGAGAGTTCCTGCTGTCCAGTCAAATTTGTAACGCGTCCCGACCTGAAATATCTGCCAAGAAGAACAACATCAGTGGCTCCTTGACTGCTGGTATAATTAAACTGTCTTTCTCTCCTTTGGGTGAAGGTTTATTCTTCCAGACTCAACAGCGGTAAAGCGCTCTGTTCATGTATCGACTTCAAGGGTCTGAATAATAATAATGAAGAATTGTTTTGAGGTAAGGCTAAAAAAATTTTTTTGAAACATCTGTGCCACATGCAGCTAAAAGCAAATGTTAAAGAGATCATTTTGTATGAAACATATTTAAAACAAAGTGGGAACAAAATATATACATGATACAATGAGAAACCGACTCCATAAATATTGTTTTCCAGCTTTCAGGTGAGCATTTTAAGATGATCACATCATTTGAACATCAGACTAATGTCATTTTTAAAGACTTGTTTAGAAAAATGAAACAAAAAAAGACTTTTTAAAAAAATTTTTGGTAAATCTACTACTGATTCAGTTTACATAAATGTTCCTGTGTTTATCTCAGACATAGAAATCTGAATGAAATATTTCAGAAATCCTTTTCAATCGTTCAAGTTTAAAAAAATTTTTTTTCCCCCAGTGAACTTTCCAGAAAGTATGTAACTGGGATCAATTCAATTCAACAATATTTTATTATTGCCAAAGAGAAATTCAATGTTGCTGCAACTCGTATAGAAATTTCTTCCAGAAGTTGTTGTAGATGCTGATGTTTGTGGGCAGAATGGATCTACTGATCTATATTAGAGCGGACTGGAAGAGTCCATCGTAGATTATAAGCTTAATATGCCATTTACATTTCATTATCAACCAGCTCAGTTGACACAAAGCAAATCAAGATGAAATATCTGAAAGGAAACAGATATATTTTAGGAATTAAATTGTTGTTGCAGATTTTTACATGTGAACTAAACTCCACAGCGTTTTCTTTAAATTCAACTTTCTGAGGCCACACTTTCTGTCTCTCCATGTTTCCCTTCACTGGCAGTTTTCAACAACAAAAACATCCATTAAAAAAGACCTTGGTAAGTGCATCTGCAGTTAAATCCTGGTTTCTAAAGAGAAATCTGTTTTCCTCTGACTCACACTCATGTGGAGAATTTTACTATTATTCACTTCACTTAATACTTTAATGTTAAAACTCGTTGCTAAAGCGCCTACTTTTCCATGTTGAATTTGACGGCTTTCAGTTTAGAAGCTGCAGGTTCTCATGGTTAACCCTCTCCAGGCAGATGTTGCAGATTTGCAACAGCTAAATATCAGATTTGTTCCTGCAACTAGAACTTAATTTGAGCCTGAGAGGGTTAAACACTGTTTACTGACAAGATGGGTAAATTAAAAAACAAAATTAAAATCTTAAACATTCATGAATTAGAAAAAATGCTTCCTCACTTCGACTGTGCAAAAAAATAAAAAATAAAAATTGTTTGTTGTGGTCCTTATTGGAAGATGTTACATTTTTAACAACCTTTCTATTTTTTCTTCTGCAGATAGTTGAGATTTTTTAAATTTCTCTCCTTTCAAAAAAATTACACTTTTTCCAAACACATCTTCATAACTGGAGTGTTGTTTTATTGAGACTAAAGACAGATTTTGCTGTCATAGCTCTTAAATCTAGAAATCATCACTAAATCCCCCTTTTTTTATGGCAAATATTTATAGAGATCCTTCTTGGGATCCACAAGACCTCCTGTTTCCAGCTTCAGCCGCCACACAATTAATTCTGCAATCTAACATAAAGCCAGATTATGCAACCTGAGGGTCAGCCGGAGTGAAGTGGCACAGCAGAGACCACCCAGCAAACCCACTCAGAAACCAGAAGGAAAGTAAGATGATCCCCTCATTATGACAGCTCCTCCAGACCTCGCGGAAAACTTGAGTTTGTTGACTGTAAACGCAAAAAGATGATGAAAAACACGGTGCGCTCCAGCCTGTGTTTACAGCTTTCACCGACAAACAGTAGAGTTCACACACAGCGTACGAGAAATTTGTATTTTTCCTTTCATACTTATCCACTTGTACAGTTGTGTGTGTGTGTGTGTGTGTGTGTGTGTGTGTGTGTTTGCCTCTCTAAATACTCTACATGTCCCTGTTTCTATTTGTTGAGCGCGTTAGTGAAGGCGGGGATCAGACATGCGCAGTGCGGACGCAGTGCCGCGGAGAGCGCGCGACTCTCTCCAGGCTCCGACAGAGTCCCGGTGTGTCCGGATACCTGAAGGATGACGGGCTGACCGACTGATGGCTGCTCGGCCAAAGTGCGAGCGGAACCAACGGGCTCGAGTCGCCGGTCGGTTCAGGATCGACCCAAAGTGACCGGTCGGGCAGCTGGTTTAGTGCGAGAGCGGAGTTGAGCGCTTTAGACCAACAGGACTCTACTTTCTTCATCCATCCATCACCTCTTCTTCATCCGGTAAGGCACCTTGCTCCTTCTTTTCCCCGATGATGGCTCTTCTGTCACTCCACCTCTTTTCCTCTTTTCTTTTCCGAGTTAGTTGAAGATTTTAATGTGAGCCGAGCCCTTGCAGCTGCTGCTTTATAACCCCACAGTATGATACTGCCTTATTCTTATCCATATTATTTGTCAGTTAATTAAATCAAGTCATTTTGTCGTCTGTTTCCCATTTGATATATCTGCTGATTTTTGGCCCTTGTAACTGCAATGATTAATTTGATGATGTGCTTCTTCTGTCTTTTGAAGCGGCCAGGAGTAAAATAATCCCCTTAGTTTGTTTAAATTATCACTTCTTGTGCTTATTATACATACATTTATTTAGGTTTTAAGTATTATCAGCGTTATAGTATGTAGTTTAACATTTTGTGAGAAAGTATGATCAAAGGTAACCAGTTAATTTCAAAAGCTAAATGCAAAGTTGTTTTTTCTTTCTTTTCTTTTTTTTTTTTTTGCTTCTGTCAATGTGTTTTGCTGATTAAACAAAACTAATCTGTTTTGGCAGAATAACAAGAACTTACATTTTCATTGTAGAGTTGCATATTTTTGTTTTCTTGCCTTTGGAATCCAAAACTAACAAAAGATTTTGTGTTTATTCTGGAAAAATACACAAAAGTGAATGACATTGAGGTCACACTCTAAAAACTTCAAGGTTAAAGGCAGCCCATCCCAGTCCTGGGTCAGATACATGCATATTTAGGCATTTAATACAACAGGGTCGTGCTGTGGGTTTGACCCTGCAGCCTAGGTTCTGTTTTCAACCCATAAAATGGGCTAAAAGGTCAAACTTGAAGGGTGGGTTAAAAAAGGAACCAGTTGCCCAGAAAAATAGAAATGTAACGTTTGTGTTAAAATGAATGTTGTTCATCCATTGATCATTTTTTTAGCACATTGAAAGGGATTGTTTTATCTGTCTGCAGCAGTTAGAGGCAAGGCACCTTGGTTGACCTTTCCAGTGTGTTGACCATCACAGGACAACACAGAAACACACAGCATAGATAGTCATACCCACAACTCTCATCACAGAGAGCCACTGAATGAGCTTACAGTATCTTCAGTCAATTAGCGCCTAATTACAGCGGCCAATTAACCTATTATGCATGTCTTTGGATAGTAGGAAGGAAGCCACTTTACCTGAAAGCAACAGCAGATAATTGTGCCTGAATGTTTTTAGTTATTTCTGCTTTTGAAATAATAAGGAAGAGTTACATTATTGTCTAACAGATCAAGATGCTCACCCTGCCACATATTTCTAGTTTGTGCCATACAGTTGGAGGTTCAGTCTCACATAATGACAAAAATAATTGCAATGTCAGCAGTCTGCATATTCAGCTGCTTTTGGCTTTTGAAAGCTATAGACAAAAACTTTGTGCGCAGTTTTCATGCTGCTCACAGAGTACTCGCTGTACATTACAGCATTTGGGAGCCTTAAGACAAAATGTACAGGTTCGCAATACAAACTCGTCCACCATGCAAACTGTGTATGTTTACGTTACATTTCTACCTTTTCAACGTTCATCATCATGCTTCCTCGTAACATATCAAACATTTGCGTATCCTGTCACTCACCAGTCCTTCTAGGAAGTGACCCAAACATGATGTTGTTATGGAATAACTCGTCTGTTGCTAAATAAGTGCAACTATTATTTGGAAAATGACTTCTTTAATAATCACGCAGCCCAGCGTAGTTGTGTAAACCCTAATTCACACTTCTTACTCCGCTTTGCTGCCTGTAAAAGTCATTTTATCTACGTGTACCCGCCCACTAGGATATGCTAGGAGGTATCTGTCTATAATCACATTGCATTTGGGTTGAACAGATAGTCCAGCAGTGTTTTTTGTGCTGCAGAATTAAGAAAATATGGTAATTTGGAACATCTGGGTGGATAAATTGTCTTCTTTTTATTTAATTTTGAAAGATTTTTTCTTCTTTAGGAAGTTAAAATAAAAATAAAGTTTTACGGTCAAAGCAAAGCATTAAGTATTTTCACCATGTAAATGCTACGACTGAAAGTTTGGTGTAATTTAGCTCATTTTAAGAATATAACAAATATCACTGCAAATGCAAGTGAACTCTGACTAAAACTCTGAAATGCTGCACTTTCTTTATTCTTTTTAGCTTTTAACTAGCAGACACACAAAGGTCGTTACAATTAGAAAATCAAATACAAATAGACTTTGCAAAGTTACATCAACCCTACTTCTTTGAAAATTGTGCAATAAAATGTGGCATGTTTGAGATTTTCACTAAGTATAAAAGAGTCTTCTCATCTCATTTCCGTTCTCATTACACGGCAGATGTAATAACTCTTTGGTGTATCCATTAAACATGAGCAGACTTCAGAAAATCTTCAAATGTAGATGTAATTTATTCTCATCAATGATTCTAACATATCTCTGGTGTGTATTGAACGCACTTCATTATTGATATGAAGTCCAGTACTATGATCCCCTCCCATGAACACACACACACACTGACACACTCCTGTCAAAGCCTTTCCTTTCCTTCCCCCCCTTTTTTTTGGCTCTAGTGGCCTTTATTTGATAGTTAATTGACAGGAATGTGGGTAATGAGAGAGGGGGAAGACATGTGGCAAAGGTCGCCAGGCCGGGAATCGAACCTGTGACAGCCACGTCAAGGACTGAGGCCTCCAGATGTAGGTTGTGCTTAACCCCTGCGCCATCACACACTTCCTTTCCTTTCCTTTCCTTTCCTTTCCTTTCCTTTCCTTTCCTTTCCTTTCCTTTCCTTTCCTTTCCTTGCCTTGCCTTGCCTTGCCTTGCCTTTTCTTTCATTTCCTTTCTTTCCTTTCCTTTCTTTGCCTTTTTTGTCTTTCTTTTTTTCTTTTCTTTTCCTTTCCTTTCCTATCCTTTCCTTTCCTTTCCGTTTTTGTCTTTCCTTCCCTTTCGTTTCCTTTTGTTTCCTTTCCTTCTGTCCTTTTTTCTATTCTTTTCCTTTCATTGCCTTTCCTTCCCCTTTCTTTCCTTTTTATTTCCTCCTTTCATTTCATTTCCTTTCCTGTCCTGTCCTTTTATTTCCTTTCCTTTTCTTTTTCAAATACATTGAAGTCTTTCCTTCACTGCACCATCCCGTCCTCTTTGTTCCTGGCCTATTGCCTTCCTTCCTCAGCTCTATATTTTTTCTCACTTATCTTCTACAGTTTTTCTCCTTTGTGTCCCATGTGAAACAAACCAGACATCAATCACTCTGTCCTTTTTACCCTTCCTACCTTTCCTTTTGTTCCCTCCATCACTCCATGCCTCCTTCAGTGCTTCAGTCTTTTTCCCGCTGTGCTGCTGCTCTTTGATTGGATGTTTAGACCTTTTCACAGTTTGTGTCAGACTTTCCTTTTTCTAATTAGCACTTTTCACCTTGATTAAAGGAGAAGTCCTCTGGTGCAGAAAGAGAAAAGGGGAACCTATAGTTTTGGGCAGGAATAAGTTAACGATCAATGGTACTGTTAGAAATAAATTCTAAGAGACTAGTTCTTCTCTTTCTGCTGATTTATTTTGTAAGTCCAACTTCTAAAAATAAATCATGTTTATACAACAGCGGAATGAAAAGTCAAATCGCGATCGAAACAATGTAGTTTGCATTCCACGCCTGTAGGAGGCGATGAAACTTTGTGAACTCTGATACGGTGGTGGGTTTTTGTAACCCTTTGCTTGTACAGAGGTGTGCATTTGATCCTGTGCATGTTATGCATCTTTGCCAGCATTTTAAACTAAATATGTTTTTTAAGTGATGGGAATAATTTGCCTTTTCGGCCTATTTTCATTGATTAAGACTCTGATCTCCATTTGAGTCAGCTGACCCAGAAATTATGACACCAAAATACCTCGAAGTGGCCTCTTATCACATAAATAAATATGATTTATTAATCACATTTCCTTATAACAGTCCATTTACGAAAATTGCTTTTGATTTTCAAGGCAAGTACAAAATGTTCCCTTATGAAGCAACCGAAACAATAATAAAGATATAAATGCACAATCTTGAGTCTTTTCATAGGTTGTCAAATTGCGTAATGTCAGCTGGTGTTCTTTAGGTTTTAGATGTGTCCCTTATTCAACACAACCAGTTTAGATAAATGGACCATTATCAGGCCTCTGCAGAATTTGATGTCATGTCCAATAAGCTGCATCGGATCAGAAACACGTTTAAACCATTCAGGACTCCAGAACTGGGGACGACTGGCTGAAATAAAAGTCAAGTTTATGTACAGAAATGTGAGTCTTTTGATAACTGTCTGTGCATAAGGAGAAAAGACAGCTGTTGTGTTTGTTCTGATTGTTTGCGTTGCAGGAGTGAAACAGTATGCTTCAACATGTGTCCAATAATGGGAATAAGTTGGGATTTGTTGTTTGGGTAATTCTATCTATACGTTCATCATCCCTTAATCCACCTGTTGTTTTCCGCTTATCTGAGATCACGTTCTCAGTCCAGGAGGAATAATATTTTATTTCCCTTTGGGATCAATTCAGTATTTTTGAATTGAATTGAATTAATCCCTCCAGTGAGTTTCTAGTTTGCCCCCTGGTCTGCCTTCGGGCTAACTCCTAGCCACCCTAGGAAAATAGTCTTTTACAGCCACTTCTGTCCAGGATCTTGTCTTTTTACTGGTGGTCCGTAAGGTGAGGATCAAAATAGACTAGTAAATCGATAACTTCGCAGTTAAACTGAGCTCTTTGTGCACAATGAGAGGCCAGACCAGTGCTCATACTACTACAGACAGGCTCTGAATACCATTGTTTTCAACACGACATAGGCAAATTAAACCCTTAAAGCTGTGTTAAAAAGACATAACTTCATGCAGCTGTTACTGGTTATGACAAAAGTTTCACTTTTAAATTTCACATAAGTGCATATGTCATCTACTGAAACTGTCCCAGAGTCTGAATGAACCACTTGAACAACTTAGCCTTCGTAGCTGCAAAAAGAAAGACCATGCAAGAATAAGGAAAAAAATATCAAAATGAATGACGCTGTGATCTCTCAGAGCCAGTGTTGTTCTAAGGTAGGGCTTTGGCTGAATAAAACACACTGTTTTTACTTTTAATACCGCAGATCAATCCGCCCATTGAATTAGAAAAACAACTGGCTGTTAGATAAATAAATAAATCGGCCATTAAGCTGTTGGTGAGTGGTAATGCTCTACAAGATGGCATTATTTTATGGCATCCCAACCTGCTGGTAGATGGCATTAAATCATTGCCAGACAATAATACCCAAATGTTAGAGATTAACCTGCTATGAGACTTTTTCCTCAACCTTTAGGTCCATTTTTAACTGACAGACTGCGCATAAAAGGTTGGGTCTAAAATCCCAATAACAATTTTACAGTATAGGTAGATATGTCCTTCGGTAACACACTTTCTCTTTTTTTCGCCTCCACATAAATCAATTTTGATCTATTTATAGCTTATGACAGCATTCCTACACACAGTATCTGCATGTGTGTTGTTGTGTGCCAGGACTCCAACAGTGGGCAGATTGAGAAGCAGCATGTTGTTACGTCAGGGCAGATTAGTTTGGAAACCTGCAGGGAGCACACACACAAACACACATACATGCAAAAATAAAATAAAATCACACACACAAACTGTTGTTTCTATTCTGAAGCTACTGAGATCCTCAGTTGAGTGTCTGTATGTGTGGACAGACAGCAGCAGGCAGGTGTAATGAGCTCAGCTAACAACTCCCTTCTTGTCTTGTTTGAACAGATATTCCACATCTGTCTTTAATTGAAAGCAATATTTCACACAGTTGCAGTGTTTTTTTTGTTTTTTTTCTTCTTCTTTCATTTTGGACCCAGTGAGATAACAGTTGTTGAGAAGACACTAGCACTTAGCTGTTAGCTTAGCGTAGCTTTTGGAAACATGGGAGTTTGCTGTTAGCTTGATATGGCAATCAAAAACATGGAGTTTATTTTAGCATGGCAATCGGAAACATAAAACTTAGCTTAGCATATCAATCTTAAACTAATCTGTTTAGCTGTTGGTTTAGCTGTTAGCTTAACATATTGATCAGAAACATGTAGCTTAGCTTAGCAAGATTATCAGAAAAAAATGGTTTTAAAGGGGGCAATTATTTTTTAGCTGTAAATCAGTTTATAATGTCAGTCACTCATCAAAAACATACTTGTGGTCTTGCTTTGACTCATTTATGCATGAGGAATCCTTGAATCTCCTGTTGCAGACATTCATGTTTGCCTTCCTGCTCCTGCAAAGCGCCACCTATTTACCCAAAGCTCCTTATTGGAGCTTCAGTCCCCAGCTGACCTCCCGCCTCCACGGGCATCAATGGACAGCGTGAAGGAGCGTTGTTGTGATGACGAGCTGAGGGCAGTGTCAGAAAGCGTAGACGGCTCTTAAAAAGACAAAGGCCAATTTCAAGGCGTCAGATATGATGCAAAGTCAAATTTCTTTTAAACTGATTTTGATATATATAAAATTTTTGTGCCAGCTGACGGTAACATATAACTTGATTGTGCTATGAAATGCCACTACATGCCTTGAAAATACAATTCAATTCCTTTTAACTTAGTATAATGATCAGAAACATTGGGGTTTTGCTTATCATATTGATTAGAAACATGGAACTAATCTTAATATAGCAATCAGAAACAGCAAGCTTGGCTTAGCTTGGCAAAATGATTAAAAACAGGCCATCTAGCTTTGTAAAATAATCAAAAACATTGGGTTTATCTTGGCATCAGGGCATATTTCTAACCCCAAGCAATTACTTGTCGATAATTCAGTATTCATTATATAAACATAGTTTGTTTCAAAAACAATTTTTTTTAGCTTAGATCATCATTTTTCTCCATTCATCAACTCATTGAAGGTTCTCAAAATGCAGCGTTATGTCTTTGATAGAGATGCCAGACAATGCCAATCCATATTTTTCTTGGCCAGAATAATCACAATTATTTAAAACAAAAGTGTAGGAACCTTTTTTTTTTTTTAAATCAGCTGTCCAGCAGTGTGCAGCAACGTGCTGGAGAGGGACAGTATTGTGTTGCAGCATTAACATTTCGTGACATCTCTCATCTCATCGTAGCAAATTTTGAAACCCTGACTTTTTAGAACCTCTCTCTGGCTTGATGCCTGAAACCGTCTCATGCCCCATTAAGAGCAATCTCCAAGCTCTATTAAAACCAGCTACCCAGATTCAAGGCTGATGATCTTGCACATCCACTTTGTGTGAAACAACTTGTTTCCCCTCAAAGGCAGTTTTCTATCACCCTAGCAGGAACACACGGTCCATTGCGGTGTGTGCAGTAGGTAGTTTGCTGGTGCCTACAGTACAGAGCGCTAACAGTGAGCCACTTCATTACTCCCATTCTGTCTTCTGTGATTTATGGAGCTACCTGTGCCCAAGTGTGTGCGTCTGCACCTGCTCCCCATGTTGTCTGAGGATATTTTTAATTAATTGCCTGCCATGTGATAAAGAGGAATAGATGACAATAATGAAACGTGATTGGGTGATTATTGCAAAAAACAGAATTAGGCTCGATACAAGGTGTGTGTTTGTGATTGTGGGTGAAATTGTTAAGGCAGAAGTTATGAGCTTGCGTTTGTGCGCGCGCGTGTGTGTAAATAGGACGGCAGTGATGAAGTGTTTGCTCACGACTCCCGTCTCGGAGGTATTACATGCACACACACTGAGGTTGTGAAGGTCGTGACGACACACACTCCTACCTGGACGGCTACTGAAAGTGGTGAGAAGTTTCCCCAGTCAGAAAATGATGTTCAGATCTCACATTTTATCACAAAGCAGCTGAGACTAAATCCCCGTTGCTATGTTCTGGTGTTTGTGTTCATAACAGTCGACTGCTTACTCAGCTGGCTAACACAAAACACAAACAGCAGAAAACTGGTGCTGGTCTTGTTCAAACATGGATGTCGTTTTTTTTTATCTATTTAGGTTAATTTGTGATGGTTATTGAGTAAAACAGAACATGATTTCCACTCTTGATCTTATTAGATATATTTATTTTCTTCTTGTTTGCTGTTAATGAGACTTTGTGGCTCGTTAGTGTTCAGCTACTATCACAGAGCGAAATGCTGGCTGTATGCAGGACTAAATGAGAAAATATTAGAACTACACTCAGGTGAAGCGATAATCTCCGCTGACACACTCAACTGGGAAAACCTTACCGCATTACTACCGATGCTACTTTTGATGACTGAGCTAGTGCAGCTACAGAACTGAGCTGCCTCTTTATAGTCTATTAAAAATTTAAAACAGGAACCTTAAAGGGATGTTTTTAGATCTAGATCAAATGATACGTGAAAATGTATGTAGAGTGCCATAAAAAGCTTTAATCTCTTTTTGCGTTGTTATTATATAATACAGCTCTGGAAAAAAATGAAGAGCCCACTGAAAACCTCCTGGTTATTCCACCAAATATTGATTTCTGATCTCTTCCTGCGTTAAAACATTAGTATTGCTGTTTCTGAATGAATATGAACTTGCTTCCTTTGCTTTATTTGAGGTCTGAAAGTACTGCATCTGTTTTGTTATTTTGGCCATTTCTCATTTTCTGCAAATAAATACTTAATGTCAGTAATTCATAGAATAAAAGAATAATGTTAATTTTACTCAAACATATACGTGCAAAGAGTGAAATTAGAGAAACTTATAATTTTAAGTGGTCTCTTGATTCTTTCCAGAGCTGTTTATGCGTGAGATTGTTAATCTAAGTTTAATTTCATACATATAGTAAATAACCTGAGGACCAACAAATAGTGGTGTTTTATTTAATAAAGGAAACAAAAATTATCCAAACCAACCTGATTCTGTTTGGAAAAGTAATGCCACTTTATAAATTAACTCTATTGACAGCTCAGTTTCAGTAGGCCTGATCACCGTCAAACCTTTCGAATCCAAAAGTAATTCAAACAGAAAATGTCTGACAACATGAAGTAGGCTAAAGGTTTCACAAAGTAACACATCACATGTCACAGGTTAAAGAAAGTGAAGACACCTATCAGTCTGAAAAGCTGTTTTTAGGCTTTGCGGCGCCATGTGAACAATTCAGTGCGAAATTAAGAGTAACTTCCCTGTTTTTAAATTAGTCTGGACAGGTTTTCAACACATGTAGCTTAAGATTTTGCATATTTAGACTGATCACAATATGTCAACATTGAAGTTTAGAAAAATATAGATAGCTAGTATTTCTTCACTAGGATATCAAGTTTATATAGTGGTGCATTGGTATGAATAAGACTCCAAAGATCAAATGTTTTCAGAAACACAATTTAAGATTTGAGTTGATTTTACTTTGTAGTGTTTAAAGCACAAAAGGAGTATTTTCATTTGTGAATCATTTCAAATATAAAAATATTACATGCTAATCCAACTTTAACTCTAACATGTTGTAGCTATCCTTCTCTAGATCAATTATCCTCAGATCAATACTTGTTTGATCATTACGTTGTAAAGACTTTTTGTGTGCAGAGTGGGGTTAACCTAGGCAACGAGTGAGTGTTTGGTTGTGTTGGGGGTCACAGGAGGAGAGTGAGGCTTGCCCAGGGCCTCTCTAATGCCAGGGCCCCCCACTGCTCCCCACTGTCAGGATAAAGAGCCCCAGGTTTAGTTTTGGCATCCAAAATTTACCAGATGCAAATACGACCGAGCATCTGCGGGACGTGGCTGGAGAGTCCTAATCCACGGTGACCCCAAGCTGACACCCACACCCCTGAGGGACTCCCTGCCAATGCCGCAGTGCTGGGATTTTCCAGTAGCCATGACCAAATAGAAAATGTCACATTAAATCATAACTGCAAATTAGAACGTGAATAACAGCCTGGAGGAAGTGAATGACTGCGGCGACATTGTTTAAGATGTTGTTTCAATAACCTCACACCAACGATTATCTGTCACAACCCACAAAGCGTCTCAAATAAACTGTGCAATGATTAAATTGTGTAGCACCTCCGAATGTATTACTGCCCATTAAAAATTCGCAGACCGTTAAAATGAAGTTATTTTTTATTGCGGTGATGCTGTTCACATATAAAAAGACTTTCATTTATTCTCCACCTTGTTAAGCTGAACAGAGTTTCTAGAAACATTTATTTAGTCGTCTATAAGTTCCTGTTTCCACTGTCCCTCCAAAGTATTGGCATTAACTTGCCCATATCTGCAGTCAGAGCAATAATAAAAAGTTTAAAGCTACTGTCATTGTGACAAACAATGCTGGATTAGGACCCACATTCGTCTTGCCAGCACAAACGGCAGAATGCGAGGAGAAAAGAAAATCACCCTGAAAAACTCCTAGTTGGAGACCTGGAGGATGTTTATGAAATGATACTTCTGCAATAAAGATGAATTTCTTACAAGGTTTTACACATATTTGCCTGGAGTGCCAATAAATGCGGGGGGCATGGTAAAGGCTGATGGTAATTTTTGGTGCTGTCACAAAGTTCAATGGGTAACTGTTGTTTTATTGCTGCTTGTAGCTTTTCACTGTGTTTTTGTCTAAACATAAATGGAGAAATGGTTTGTTTGGAAGTCCATTCACATTGTGATGTTTTATGTGACGGATATATAATTATTTTTTTCTTCTTTATTGGTCTGATGTAATATTCTGATATTTACTGGAACAAAACAGATTTTCAACCAGAAAATTGACAATTAATTATAATTATTGATTATTACTACTGCCATAATTATAATAATTAATTATAATTGATCTTATAATCATTTTTATCACATTTTTGGTGCGGCTGTTATCACAGCAACTCTGCAACACAGAGAAAGAAAACATTGTTTTAATGTACCAAACAGTTTTTGGGTTTTTTTTTACTCTGAAAGATATTTGAGGAGGACAATTTTGGTGATAAAACCATGTTCATAGCCATGTTCATAAATGCTTTCCAAATTAAAGATTTTTAAAAAGTTAGTATCCCAACAGGATGAACATTACAAATTGAGATTTTGGGAAATCAGCCCACCTCATCATCCACACCCACTAGTGTGTGATGAAGCCAACCAGCACTGGAAACCACATTTCTAGTGATGTAGATTTGTGCAGACATTGTTGTCAAAACACTTCAGCCATGTGCTGAAAACAGGAAGCTTGAGTTTTGGAAGAGTTTCTAGCATTGCTTAAACTCAACTTTGATAAAATGGCTATAATCTGTGTTTATTACTTCCTCATGGGTCTGTAAAAATCTGAAACTAGATACAAATTGTTGGGATATTGGCTATTTACTGTATAACAAAACAAAACTAAAATGTTTGAATTCCACTTTAGAGAAAGCCCATAAATACAGTAAATCACGAGAAAAAAGCAGAAAGAAAAATGAATGCTTATTGCAAACCCAGTCAATAAATTAGAATATTATAGGAAAGTCAATTTAATTCAGGAACTTTATCACTAAGTGAAACACATTATATAGATTAATGACCCACCAGTGGCTATTTGAAAGCCTTTATTTCTGCTATGATTTTTTTACTTACAGGTAAAGAAAACATGACATTTAAAATTAGAATATTACCTCAGACCAATAAAAAAAACTTGCTTGAATGTTATCAGTTTTCAAAAGAAACTTTTGAAAAGAGACAAATGAGCCTCATGTATTGAATATGACAGTATATCGACACAACTTTAGGTCAATCAGGAAGACGAGCAACTTCTTTGCATCAGCAGGAAAAGGACAGAAAAGTTAATCAAGTCAAACACGACGTCACAGCGTTTTAAATGTCAAGGTGATGCTGTTCTTTTAATAGAAACTGAGACGCGCCTCAACTGTCAACATGCCGTCCTCTGTGATGTCGCTCTGTCAGCTTCCAGCTTCACTTTGAGCTTTGAAATTCCTTAGCTAGGAGACGCTTAAACGTCGCACAATGCGCGTGTGTTCATGTGTTTTTGTCTCACGTTTCTTCTCCCATTAGTTGAGTGGAACAGGTGTTGAATGTTTGATGAGTCAGCATGTTGAGGAGGAAATGATGTCATAGACCTCGTCTCCTCTTTCGGTCTGCGTTGCTGCGTTTTTGCTGTGGCGTCAAGTCCTTCACTGCTCCCGTTAAGACAGCTGATTTGCACACAATATGTGGCACCTTTGAAGAGATTGTTGCCATGCCAACCTGCGATGGACCAGCAGGATTTATTTCACCTTTTGCAGTGACCAGCCAGATATTGTCAACTGGCCTCTGATGTCAAAAATTTAGGATTCGTGCTTAAAGCAACATGTTATTTAATAAAAATAACTTGAAATAGGTCGTGATATTGTAAATTGTTTGAAGAAATTGAAAGACAACGGAGCAATGTTGTTTTACGTGTTTATGAGATGTGCAGAGCCAAAGTAAAATCTACAAGAAAACACTCGATGCAGGAATTTCCAACAGGACATTGAAATATAAAAAAAAATTAGGATTAAAGTTAATGGCTTTATCTACTTGTCATAATGCACTTAAAAGGTTTTTAAGTTAGTTTTCTATATTCTATCCAATATTCTGTCCAAAGTAAGGAAATATTGAGATAAGACTCAAATTAATAATAATGGAAAAATAAAGTTTATTCTTGTCTTCTTTGGGATCTTAACATAATATTTCATGAGAATCAACAGTCCCAAATAGGGATCAGAACCAAAATAAGTGGAATTTGGATACTGCAAACATAAAATGGTTAAAAAAGATTATCACCTCTTTAATTAACTGGCAAATGGATGAAAAATGTTTGTTTAAAAGATAACAGCATATCTTAACCTTGGAATTTACTTTCATGTTTTAGTGAAAGTAAATTTTAACTAAAATTTACTGTAGTCAAAAATAAATTTTAGTCAAAATTTGACTAAAGTACTACCAGATGTCATCCATGTTATTGATACTTGGTGTCAGGGCGAGCTGTGTGTGTTTCTTACAAACTCTTAACTCACAAACACAATCACTTCTACTTCTGATGATAAGCACGAATCAGAAATCAATCCACCTGCAACTTACTGACGAGATGACGCAATAAAACCTGGCGCGCTTTGATTTGAAATGTGACTCAGCACTAAATTGCACAGAATGATTTTGTATTTGAAGGGATATGTGAGGTGACTTTTGTTCCCGCTTTGAACTGGGTTATAATTATTGTGCACTTATAATCAAAGTTTCAAAATAAAAGTGTCTGTTAATAACAACATCTTATTATTATTAGGAAGCTCTGTCCATGCCTGCCGTTCTCTGTTCCAGCTGAACTACGTGTAGCTAGAAGAGACGGATGTCACCTCACATCAGTCTCACATCCAAAGGCCCGGCGTTCTAGGGGACCCCTAGAGTGAAAAGTTTTATATAATTTAAGCATTTAATAAATGTGTTCAGAGGAGTGTTAGTGGTGAAATGCTGCAACATGAAGCTTTAGACAGCAATGAGACAACCATCAAGTACAGCTGCACCTCTTCAACTGATGGCATCACCTTAGCATACCAGCAATAATGAAAATGTTGCACAATGAGACACAAAATGTTAGATTATATCATCAAGATGCAACCAGAGTGACAGGAAGTGACTGAACAGAACTATGGAGAAAATAGAAACAAACTACTAATAATTACTCATAGAAACAGCAACTGAACACAAGTTCAAAGAAGTATAATGTTGTTGTAAGAAATGTAAAGTTCAAGTACAACAACAAAAACAAACAAGAAAAAAACTTGATAAGTTTTATGTCTGCTCAAACCTTTGTCCATTTGTGCTATGTGAAAGCTGAGTTCAACTTCAGCTTCCTCAAGTGGTAATTAAGTATTTTAACTCTCCGGTTGTGTTGTGAGACGGGGTTCATCGAACCCCACAAGCTTTTTATTCTGTGCGCAGTCCAGCGAGTTTGCACTGACCCCATGTGCGGTTTCACGAGGTTATTTTTCTGTGTGGTTTTGGGAGCTGACGGTCTGACGGGATAGCCTCCTCCACTCCCTGCTGTCCAACCATGACACCTGCTGCTCTCCTTCTGAGCGTCACACTAAAACTGCAGAAGAATTAAGGAATTATGGAGACAAAACATAAAAAATTAAACAGATGTATATTGTGAGATTTTAATCCCATTGGCTCTGACCCTTTTGTTATTTGGTGTTAAAGTGTTACTGGACTTTTTCTTCATAAAGATCCTGTCAGTGAATAATATGACAGTGTTCAGTTCCCAAAGTGAACGTTCTCTGGTATGACTCACCTTCTGGTATGTTGAGGTCAGAGGTCAGAGGAATTTCATGAATGCCTACCAGACGAGGGAGGGGTGTAAATCAGACGACAGGGACTCAGAAGTGTTCAAGTGGTAATCTCTATTATTAGACCACAGATTATACCAGTTGAGCTAAAACTCACACACGCAGACACTAACACACATTTATCTGCGGATTATAATCCCAATCCCACAATCTCCTTCTGGCTTGACCAATCATGTCCTACCAAATCCTATACAGCCTGCTGGGTAACCTAGATGTAGTATGTTGTGTGTGTGGGGGTGTGTGTGTGTGTGTGTGTGTGTGTGTGTGTGTGTGTGTGTGTGTGAGTTAATCTCTGACAGGATGTAAAACAGTAACAACTCT
>CAEFZX010012716.1:0-49419 GCA_903066825.1 Alfaro cultratus | reverse complement strand
ATATACTATTTCCTCTTGTAGATGTACAATGTACAGTGCTATTTTTGCAATTTATCATGCCTCTTTAAAGGCATTTTTTTTTATTCAACTTTCTCAACCTTAGCTTTAAAATCATTTTATTGACGTATCAGCATGTGGTCTTGATGTATTTTGATTAACACTCACAGAAAGCACATAGGAAATTGGCCAGAGGCCTTATCTGGTGCAATTGATCTCTGATCACATGAGTTTAATCACTTGATCATGAGCCCTGACAAATAAATAAACAAACAGAAAAAAAAAAAATACTTATACAAGCCTCTTTGGCCATTATCAATGTAAGAAATTTTAGTTTCAAAGATTTCAAACATTTGTCTAAATTGCTTGCTGTTTTGTCTCACTGCTACTACTACATATTGGCACAAATAGCTACAAAGGTAAACATTTCACATATTTTAACAAATAATGAAGATTAAGGGTTATGTAAAAAAAAAAATTAAAATTCAATAAATGCATTATTGAGCCAGTCACTATTAGACACACAAATACAAAACCTAGTTTTCAATTCATTCAGTAGTATATTTTCCTATTTTCTAAAGGACATGGTTAAAATAAAAATAAAAAATTTAAAATGAACACTTAAACCTTTTACAAACAAATTTATCAATATTGAATATATTTGTGGTAAAAATCCACCTGAACACCTAAGACTCTTACTTTCCTATATATTCATACACAATGTGTGCGAGTGTGTGTGCACACACAAATGGTACGTATTTATACTCATGTGCCCTGACTCAAGACAAGGTTTTCAAGTAGAGACTAACATTTTTGCCCATTCTTCTTTGCAGGATAGCTCAAACTCAAATTGTATGCAAGCATCTGTGAACATCAAGTTTAAAGTCTTTCCAGAGATTCTTACTTGGATTTAGGTCTGGACTTTTACAAGCAAATTTCGACACATATCATATATTTTATTTGTGACACATTTTTGCTTTTCTTCCACTTAATTAAGGTCTATTTTGTGTCAATCTTACACACAAAATCCAAATCAAACATAGTTTTGTGATTTTAATAGGAGAGGGTGTAAGAGTGTGAATACTTTTGTAAGGTATTCGATGAGTTCTAATCTACTAATTTACTGCTCCATTTCTTAAAATTCTGTTATTCCGACATCAAACATCTGCTATTTTGGTTATGCTGTGTGGCAGAATGATTCTTGTCAGACAACTTTTTTTCAAAATTTTCATTTTTTGTTTAAATAAAATAAAGTTCCCTGTTAGACATACAGTAAGTGTGCTGCTAAAACATTCACCTTTTAGTTCTCATCTTAACTAATTATCACAGGCTGTAAAATGTTTCCTCCAATGAAGACTCCAATTCATTACATTCAAGTTGGACTGAACAAATTAATTTGTCTTTGTTCATCTTTGCAGTTCAGGGTCTGCAGTGCTATGGCTGCAACATTATCCATGGTCAGAGGTATGTGGACTTGGGCTGCTCTAACCCAGAGGTCATCACCTGCACCCACTCACACAATGGCTTCAAACACCGTTTCTGCATCAAGACAGAAAGCAGTGAGTGAAGTTTTTTTTTACTCTCCTCATCTTTTACCTCAGTGAGCAAATGTTATTGTTCACTGTTTTTTTTACTTCTCTGTTTTAATTCACTCTGATGTACCACTGGATATAATGCATAATCATTTTTAAATCATACAATCTTGTAAATGTTTCTTGTCTGGCAGATTTAAATATTCTATTTCCCTGTACAGGGGATAGTTATGTAACTTTGATGTGCTCTGCTGAGTAAATTGTAAGTCATTCAATGTTTGATGTTAAGTCAAATGAAGGATGCGGACATTCAAGGCAAGGACGATGATGGAGCAGATCCACAGAAGCGTGGGCAGCCCAGCTGTTTCTCTCCTTGACATCTCAAGAAATCTGCTCATGTTGAAAGGGCTGATGTGGCGCGGTTTTCCAGTTGCTAAGAGAATCAGCGTGCACAGGCAAAAACTGCATGTGGTGCGCTGTATGAAAAGCTCTTACTCAAAATTGTGTACCAATGTCTTGGCAGTAATCTGTGGCCAGTCAGTCCATTTAATCTTCATGTGACCCTGTCAAATCCAAATCAAACAGATGCTGGCAAACTTCCATAAAAGAGTCTTACATTTCTGATCTCTTTTGTTTGAAGAGCCAAGACGTTTCTCCCTAAACCATAACATCTTCAGTCTCCTTCTCTTCTGCAAAATGAGTTTGACTCTAACTGAAAGCTCAGCACACATTGAAATAATGAAATGTTGGGTAAATTGGGCACAGCGATGGCACAGGATTAAGTGCCAACCATGTATGCCTTACAAGTTTGAGTCCTTGACTTTTGCTGCTCCTTCTCTCACAACCCACTTTCCTGTAAAACAACTTCTAAATAAAAACCATAGAGCCAACAAAACCCTTGACAAAATGTTGGGTGAATTCTTACGTGATTGATAAAAAGAAAAATATTACTATGCTAACATGAGCTGTACTATCAACCTCCAAAACAAGTATGCTTAGCTGAAGTTTAAAGTATGAGAAGATAATCATTTTCATATTGTGGACAATACATATAAAAGAGGAATTTGTTTCAAAAAATGGCGCAAACCTTATTCTGAAGAATACTGTGTATTTCTCAAAAAGAAATGAGTTTGATCAAATAAATTAACTACATGTACTCATGCATAATATTTATTTCTAATCATGCTAATTAGAAAAAAAAAATACATTATGCATGATTATGTGTAGAAATCATGCAAAACATAACAGAAAATTAGAACAAATGCAAATGAAAAGAGGAAAAATTATGTGCAGAGAGGAATGATGAAATATCCCTTTATCTGTATGCTCTACCCTTGTAGAAAAAAAAAGTTAAATTGGAGAAGACTGAGTGCTATGTTTAGACACAGGGCAGTCATATAAACATAGCAGTTATATATTACACTGTACAAAATGACTGTTTTTATTGCACAAAGTAAGCTTGTCAAAGAGCTGTTTTTTATTCTCCTCTGTATTCTTAAGATGTGTAAGTGTTTTCCTCATTATCCACTTGCAGCATTTGGTGCTTAGTTATGCTTTTTTTCCTGCTGAGACAAACACCAGCTCATCTCTCTTATCTGACTGACTGACTGACTGACTGACTCTCCTTCCCCCACCACCCTATTCTGTCCCTGCAGCGGCTCTGGGTATCGCCCTGACCAGTGGCTGTGCGACATCCAGACACTGTCAGCAACAAGAGCTGCCGGGGGTGCGAATTCACTGCTGCGACTCCGACCTGTGCAACAGCACCCCGCTGTGGCATCCGAGCACACTCCACTATGTCTGTGCACTGGGTGTCCTGCTACTGAGGATATGGTGGTGATGAGGAACTAGAATCGGGACAAGCATCACTGGATTGCGCATCTCACAGGCTCAATGAGCGTGTTATTCAGTGTGGGGTTGCTTGAAAGCAGCCCTTAGAGATAGGTTCTGTCACGTTGTTGGCTTGGACTATGAATCACAGAGAGAATAACCCATAAACATGTTTGAGGAAAATAATTATTTAATATCTTCCACCCATCAGAGATCTTCTTGTGCACTTACACCTATTTAAATGTAGCGTCAAGTATGTCATTTTCTAGAACATTTATGTTAGAGTTTTACTGTCTGTTCAGTAAAAAGAAGATTTAGCCCATTTGTGTCCAAAGGCTGGTATCCTGCATGTTTTAGTTCTCTTCCTGGTCCAGCACATCTGAATCAAATGATGATGATTAGCAGGTATGTGCAGAACTTTGAAACGCACAGGAGGTAATTGGACCATTTGAATCAGCCGTGTTGGAACAGAGACATATCTAAAACTTGTAGGACCGTGGACTTGAGGACTGGTGCTGGACACACATTATTAACCCATAAAACATTTAAATAACCCATAAATAATTAATTAAAAAAACATAACCTGAAAATAAACAATGAAAAACATAAATGACCCATAAAAAATTACCCATGGCAATGCTGATTTCAGCTTTACAAAGTCTTACTTCTACTTGAAGGCCTATCTTTTTCTGTTTTAAGGAGTTTGCTATATTTTTTCAAGATCAGACATATGTTTGGTCTGGTGTTTTAATGTTATGGGCTATTTACTTTACACATTAAAATATATATTTTTTTCAGTTTATGTTACAGCACTGCAGGCCAGCTGGTGGGAAGCAAACTTTATGTAAGTCTTCTGTGAAATATATGTTAGTGAAAGCATGTAATATTGTGAATTACATCAATAAATGTTTCATATTTTTCAAAAGAAAGGTGATTTGACGCTGCCTTTATTTTTTATGGCAAGATAAGCAATTACATAAAATCCAGATAAGTCAAATGCGTAAGTCTGAGGCCATGCTTATTAACTTGAAAACAACAGGTTACTCTCTGAGTTTAGGAGACCAATCTCTACCTCAAACACAGGGGTTCAAGGATTTTGACATCTTTGTTTAGGTAAGATGGTGCGAATTGAGCGAGATAGATGGGTTCTCCTACAGTAATGTTGGCAATGTTCCAAACCAATCCATAAAAGTTAGGGTCTAAATTTAACTTTTAACTCTCTACATTCCCTTAAATATGTTAATGAGGCATGGATCTAGAATAATCAAACACAGGTGACGATGTAGAAGCAGTGATAGTTTGTGGACTCATTTTAAGTGATAAAAGACGAAAGTCAAAATTCTGACTTTATTCTCATGATTCTTTAAAGTCAGAATTTATTTTTATTTTTTTTCGGTGGCCCTAATCCTCTTCCGTAGTGTTATGTTTTTTCGAATGTTAACATTTGTATTCAGTTTTATTCAGTTAAAAAAGTTAACATTTTTAACTGAATAATCATAACCACACATAACAGACATACAGTATATAAAAATGACCTTTACACATAGTAATAAACATTTCCACATATCACCTCCGATGTCCACCGGACTCTCAGTTGCCATGTCAACTGTTTGGGATTCCCTCCGTTCTTACGTCACGCACTTTCTGATTGGCAACCTGTCACATTCAACAGGCTGCGTTCAGTCAGGGAAAAACCCCACAGGCTGCGATAATCAGGCCAAGACAATGTTGAATACGCCCGATCTAAAGTCGGGCATATTCAACACACCACCATGTAACACACAACACACTGCAGGACGTTGTAAGATTGGCGTAAAAGGAAAATCAGGGCAAAAAAAAAGAGAAAAAAAACAGACTTTAGAGGAAACACCGACTAAAGTCGGGATGCATTTATCTGACGGGTAAATGCATCCCGCTGACAGATTTGCTTCCTTATAAACACAGTTTGGCGCACCCGTGTCAATTCAAAACAGTTCCTGTATCGGTCACGTGACTTGCTGAAATCAATACGCGCACCGACACGGGGTTTGATATTGGCTTGACACAAGCGCCAACGCATCGGTGTTGCAGAACCCATCACTACTCTCTACCGCCCCCTAGGGACAGGCTGGGCCTGTAACATGAAGGTGCGGCACTATCTCCATGGTTACCAATGGTTGGACGCATACCTTCTCCGTAAAGCAATATCTTTCTAATTACATTCAGTAATAAAGTATATAGTGTCGTATACAATGTATATATTTCGCACCAGAATGTATACTTTTGTATACAATTGTTCGCTTAGAAGTTAGGTCATTTTAAAATTGTTTGATTAGTAGTTCGTTAGGTCATTTTAAAATTGTTTGATTAGTAGTTACAGTGGATATGTTCAAATGGCAGGTTTTTTAATGCAAAAAAATAACAGCAAGACAAACATTTTTGCGACTTTTTCCACCTTTAATGTGATCTGTAACTTGTACAATGCAACTGAAAAACAAACAGAAATCTTTCAGGGAGCTGCAGTAAAAATAAACAACAGAGGTACTGAGGTTGCATAAGTGTGCACAACCTTTTAGAACTGGGAGTGTGGCTGTTTTCCGATTTAACCAATTACATTCAAACTCATGTTAAATTGGAGTCAGCACACACCTGTCACAAATTAAAGTGCGTCTGATAAAGTTCAGCTGTTCTAGTAGGCTTGTCCTGACATTTTGTAGCCACATCATCCAGCACAAGCCATGGGCCGCAAAGAGCTACCGCAGCATCAGAGGGATCTCATTATTCAAAGATATCAGTCAGGTGAAGGCTACAGAAGAATTTCCAATTCATTAAATATACCATGGAACATTGTGAAGACTGTCATCATCAAGTGGAGAAAACATGGTACAACAGTAACATTACCAAGAACAGGACGTCCATCCAAAATTGATAAGACAAGAAGAAAACTGGTAGGGAGGTTGCCAAGAGGCCGACAGCAACACTGAAGGAGCTGCAAGAATTTCTGGCAAGTACTGGCGTTGCAGTACACGTGTCAACATCCTCCCGTCTTCTTCATATGTCTGGGCTATGGAGTAGGGTGGCAAGACAGAAGCCCTATCTTTCAAAGAAAAACATCAAAGCCCAGCTTAATTTAGTAAAAACACATCTGAAATCTCCCAGACATGTGGGAAAATGTGTTATGGTCTGATGAAACCAAGGATGAACTTTTTTGGACATATTTCTAAAGGGTGTATTTGGCGCAAAAACAACACTTCTCATCACCAAAAGAGGATCATACCTACAGTGAAGCATGGTGGTGGTAAATGTTCCCTCTAATTTTTCATGTGTCTGGGCATACATAGAAGCTCCCTGAGTACACTGAGGACCACTGTGAGCAACATCAGGTGTGCAAACTCAGGGGCGCAACTGCATATTTTTGAGGTGGATGCGAACATGTCAGCTCCCCCCACCCCCACCCCATCATAAACTTGTACAAGTTCTGTTAACCTGTGTCTAGAACCGCCTCTGGGCTGCAGGTGTGAGGCATTTTGTTAGCATTATTTCTATCATTCTTATAGCTTGATAGGAAGCCTGATCCAAACTGGTAACACACATTAATAAAATGGTGAAATTATATTGACCACAAAACACTGTATTTATAAAAGATTTCAACGTTTTTCCTACACAATCCTAATAAATGTTTTTAATGTTCCCTTCACAATATTTATTTGTTTACTATTAATATTTATATTTACACACAATATTTTATAGCTCCTTGCTACTACTCTCTGTTTATACATAACCCCTTATAGTATATACATANCACTTCTGGATAGATGCAAACTACATTTCGTTGCTTTGTACTTGTGACAGTGCAATGACAATAAAGTTGAATTCTATTCTAATCTATTTGTATGATTTGTTCTTTTAAATTGCCATTTATATAATTTTTGGTCTCAGGAAATGGTTGAGGGATAAAGAGACTGATGTCTGGTTCTTTAGGTTCTGACGGTTCAGACAGAATGGATCCTCTCCTGATCCATTCTGTCTGATATCACACAGATATCACTAAGATTTCACTGGGTGCCACTGAATATCGCTGACACATTTATTTTAATGCCCCTATTAAACGTCACTATAATTGTTTAGCCTGTAATGTGTGTTTTCCCACTACCGTCTGTATTTTAGCCAGAGGTTCTCGGGTGGACATTTTAAAAAGACGCGGGTTGACAGCAGCTCACTGCGGCTGCGCAGTGTCCGTATCCCAGCAACCGTGACAACAGCGTCAGTTCGTGCGGGGTGGAGGGGTCCTATTTAGGTCCCGCAACGACAATTTAGCTGACCTTGTCCCATGTTTTGTTTTGGTCATTATTATTACACTTATTGTTGAAATGTGTGATAGTTTGTCTATCAGACATTTATAGCAATACGGAATAAATCGTATTGGTTCAATACGGGGCGGAGACACAACAACAACCAGCTGTTATTTTAGCTTAAGCTAACCTGAATATTTACAACTCTCTTGTTGATACACTGACATTACTTACCATAAAAATCTATCCTTGCGCGGACATGTCCGGCGGACCTCCGCGGACTGAAGTGCGTCCGAGTTTGTTGGACCCTTAACTTTTCCTACCTAGCAAATCTGCCCGGTGACACAGCGCATATGGACAAGGCACGTGCACACAATAGCATTCGCTGATTGGCTGCGTAGCGTAAGTGAACCGTATCGTATCATTGGCTGGATACCTATGACTCACTGAGTTAGATTGTTATACGTCATTGGTTCATAGTCAAAACTGACGTCTGAGCTCAATGTATAGTTTACGTTGGGTTTTATTTTATGCGCTGCATCGATTTTATTGTGCGCTGAGAATGTGCGAACAGTGCGCGATTGCGCAGGCGCGCAGCTTAGAGGGAACATTGGTGGTGGTATCATAATGCTTTGCTTCAGCTGGAACAGGGGCCTTAGTCAGGGTGGACGGAATTATGAACAGTTACAAATATCAGTCAGTGTTGGCACAAAACCATCGGCCTTCTGTTAGAAAGCTGGAGATGAGGAGGAACTTTATCTTTCAGCATGACAATGATCCAAAGCTCACATCTAAATCAACAAAAAAAATGGCTTCACCGGAATAACATTAAGGCTTTAGAATGGCCGATCTAGAGTCCAGACCTGAATCCCATCGAACATCTGTGGGGTGATCAGAAGAGGGCTGTGCCTCTTCTGATCACCTCACAGGAGATGCCCTCGCAATCTATTGGATTTGGAGCGGTTTTGCAAAGAAGAGTGGGCAAATATTCCCACATCAAGATGTGCCACGCTGACAGGCTCCAACCCAAAAAGACTGAGTGCTGTAATAAAAGCCAAAGGTTCTGCAACAAAGTATTAGTTTAAGGGTGTGCATATTTAGCCAACCAGGTTATTGTAAGTTTTTTATTTTATATGTTTCTGCTTTAAAGGTTTATGTTTGTTCTTCAGTAGCATTGTACATGTTATAGGTCACGTTAAAGGAGGAAAAAGTTGTAAAAATATTTGTCTTGTCATTTTTTTTACATCACAAAAACCTGGCATTTAAACCGGGGTGTGTAGACTTTTTATATCCACTGTAGGTCATTTTAAACTTGCTTGTTTGATACTTAGGTTTTTTTGTTTGTTTGTTTAGTGGTTAGTAAGGTCATTTTGAAATTGTTGTAGTATGTCATTTTAAACTTGCTCAATTAGTAGTTAGTTAGGTCATTTTAAAATTGTTTGATTAGTAGTTAGTTAGTTAGTTAGTTAGTTAGTTAGTTAGTTAGTTAGTTAGTTAGTTAGTTAGTTAGTTAGTTAGTTAGTTAGGTCCTCTCTATGGGCTGCCACCTTATCGTGGTGGAGGGGTTTGAGTGTCCCAGTGATCCCAGTAACTATGCTGTCTGGGGCTTTATGTCCCTGGTAGGGTCATCCAAGGAAGACAGGTCCTAGGTGAGGAACCAGACTAAGCGCAGCCCGAAGATCCCTTATGATGAATTCTAAAAATGGACTTAGTGTTCCCTCGCCTGGACGCGGGTCACCGGGGCCCCACTCTGGAGGCTGGGCTTTTAACCAAGGAGCCCCGCCGGGCTCAGCCCGAAGAGGAAACATGGGTCCCCCGTCCAATGGGCTCACCACCTGTAGGAGGGGCCAAAGGGGTCTGGTGCAGTGTGTGCATGATAATTTACATTGACTTAATCCATTCAGTATGATAAATATTGCCACTAAATATGAAATTATGTAAAATGCTTATTTTGTAAGGGTTATCGCTAGCATGTTGACAAACAAAATTAGTGAACTAACACAATTCAGTATGCTAACATTAGTGTATAAATTAAAATTATCCAAAATGCTAAGTTTACCTTAAGTGATGCAAGTAGCATCAAGATGTTAGTGACTCAATATGCTAATGATAGCCATCCTGCTAACATTAGCCTTGTACCTAAAATAAGCATTTTACATAATTTCATATTTATTAGCAATATTTAACATACTGAATGGATTAAGTCGATGTTTACTTGACTTAATCACTGTAACATCACAGGTGCTCATTCAGTATTGAATGACGTTATTCAATATTGAATGATGTCACATTTGAGGGATCACTGACATCAGTAGCTACTGATGTCAGTGACATCATTCAATATTGAGTGACATCATTCAATATGCCAACATTGGTGTATAAATTAAAATGATCCAAAATGCTAAGGTTAGCATAAATGCTGTCGGTAATATGTGTGATGTCACCAGCATGTTAATCTACAGTGACTTAATCCAGTGGTCCCAAACCCCGGTCCGTGGACCAATTGGTGCTGGGCCGGGCAAAAAAAATAATTAAATACTTCCATTTTATGTATTATTTGAGTCTGGAGGATCTTTTATTTTGAAAATCTTTTAACCGGATTCTCTTGGTTACGCGCCAACATTGAGCCACAAGCAGCAAAATTAGTCAGAAATAGATCAGATGTCTTTTGAAAGTTTCTTTGAAGGGGAAAAAGCCCAGAAAAGAGACAGGAGAATGGATTTATCCAGGTAGGTGATTCACACTGCTCTGCATGATATGGTGACCGGCTGTTAATGAGGGAATGAAGCTTCAAACTGCTTCGCCACGTAAAGACCAAACACCCTGTGGATAAGCATCACTCCCAGATGGGACCGTCTCGTTGCAGAGAAACGAGCTCAGGGCTCCCATTAGTCATTATCGTGAGTTCAAGTTTTCACGATAGTAAAATGCTCGTTTTTGTGGCGCATCTGTATCTTATTTTGAAGGGATACGTAAACGTTACCATGGCGACCAGAGTCAGGGAGAGTTAGGGTAGTGGTCGAGACGAAATGAGTGGAGCTTGTGAGTCCTAAGTCTGGTTCACACGGCACGATTTAAGGATTGCCGGCCGATTTTCCAAACTTCTGTGACCACACACGACACGAGCCGATAAAAGTACAACAGGTTCGGTCGGTTCGTGTGTCCAGCCACACGGCAGGAGCAACACACCACAGAACCGATTCCACTCACGAACATCCCGAATCCAGAAGAAAATACAGCAAAACCCACAACATACCATACAGTGAACCTAGACCAAAAGAATGAGATTTAGATACAGATGGGGAAAATGAGATGAGCTCAGCCTCATAGATGAGGTTATGTGCTCAATCATCAAAATGGAGTTCAGAATAGAGATGTAAAAATTTCAGCAAGGTTCTTGACCTCAAAGTCTTAGGAGTAACAGAAAGGTTTAGTATGAAACAGTTCAAAACATTAAACAATAGTACCATATGGCACAATAATGCCTTACTGCCAGAACATATCAGAAATTTGTCTTACCTGGAACGTCTTTTGTGGGATGTTCCTGGCATATCTGTCAAAAATGGTCCAAAGAAATCAGAATACAATAGGCTCACAGATGCACAAACAGAAGTTGACCTGTTAAGTCCAATCAGAAGTATGCCGGAGGAGAAATCGGTGATCCTTTGGGCAGCGATCTGGGTTGTTTGCAGCGGTCATCATGCGAGATGTGGGGTACAACTTGGATAGGTCGCCTGTCCATCACAGGGAGACATAGATCTTCAAATTTTCCAGATCTCAATCCAGTCAAGCATCTGGTGGTGGTCCTTGACAAAAAGTCCAGTCCATCAAGGCCTCAACTTGCAATTTACAGCATTTAAAGAAACAGTTGCAATTATCTTCCAAATTTCAAATCACACCCTTTACTTGTGCAGGTTATCATATTATTATTAATTATTGGTGTGTATGGAGAAAGTGTAAATCTGCTTTTGCAGAAAATATGCAGCAGTGACTTCACAACACACATGTAAGGCCATAGACAATAAAGCAAAAATGATTTTTTTTATTTGCATAAATAAAAGCTCTTATTATGTTTTCTATATTGACTAAATGTTATCTCCAGAGATATTATAATATAACGTTTAGGTTATCTCGTCCATTCTCACTCCTACTGATGGTGCCTAAACAGCAAATCGCCGCATACGAGGTTCTTTGTCCCAGAAACCCATTGTATAGAGCCGAGGAAACCCTGTGCCGTGAGCAGCCATCTTGAGCCAGGATAACCTGCAAGCCTCTTCTGAACAGCTCCAAAACGCCGAAAGATTCAATTCCTGGTAAGGACAGACAATGAGGATTGTTTAAATGCAACCCTACAATGGTAATATGTTGAATAAACATGGAGGCACAACTCAGTGATCTGTAGAAATTTGGGTAGCATTAGCTGTATTCGCCAGGATACAACTAAGTGGAAAGCTAACGGAGCTTGTTAAGAGAATGGTTGTTTCATTTATTTAATAATGTGGACTCTTATCCAGCTATTAGTGTGGAAAATCATCTCTCATGTGCCGTATAACTTGTCTGCTTTAGGATCACAAGATAAATTTGCAACGCGTCTATTAGCTGACAAATCAGCCTGCTAAAGCTAACGCTAGCCGACGTTAGTCTGTTTAGTATTTGCAGAAAATAAAGCTGGTCCCAGCTTTGTTTGTGGCTTTCGATATTCTCACACAGTAAGAAATTGCCTATAGGTGTGAAAATGGTGGCAAGTGCGTTCCGTCTAGGTTTTGTAGCGTTTGTTTTCGAGAAACACACATTGACGTCAGCTAGGTTATAAGCTAGTGCTAATGCAAACTTCGCTTTCAAAACACCTAATCTAGAGCTTCAATTTTGATCAGATTCGACCACTTTTGTTGTTTTTTTCACGAGAATGTATGACTGCATTTCCTTCCCCGTCTGCATGCAGATGTTTTTGTCTTTTTATGCCTCAATAAAGAAGTAAACTAGTAAACCCACTGCTGTTTTTTGCCGGTTTTCAAGCTAATGTTAAGCTAACCTGAAATTTTCACGGTTGAATGTGTCAAATTGAAACATTTACATCTATTACCTCACATGTTCGGTTCTTATTCGGTGTTTATAATTTTTGTGTGTTTACAAAGGAGTGAAAATGGATCAATAGAGCAGCATTATACACAGTCTACTGCTAATTCGTAGCCTTCCGTGTATTAGCCTCCTCTTTTGCTTTTGTTTTTAACAAAATAAAAGGGCTTATGTATGAATTTTGTTTTTTAACAAAATAAACAATTGTGCAGAAAGTTTTTTTTTTTTTTTTTTTTTTCCCAGTGGAATAGCTTTGCTAAAATGGTGCATAATTTCAGTGATCTGTGCGTAAATCACTTAAACTACTACGATCACACAATTTATCATTGTTATTTAATATATCCGGAGTTTTAACACAATATTGCAAGTTTTCATTAGGACTTGGAGTCACAGGATTTTATCAATGGGCCCTGTATGTCAAGTAGAAGTAGTAGCTACATAATTTGCATACCACAATTTTTCTAATCCTAAAGCATTCATTGTTTTCCATTAAAAATAAATGTGGTGATTTATATTAAGATATTGTATATGTAATTGTAATTGCATACATTTTTGCAGCAGCTTGGTAAAATAAACAGGAAAGGGTCGTTATAATGACAAACGATAGACTGTAAGATCTAGTCTGGGAGTTTGGGGTCAGTCGACTGTTTTTCTTGGGAACTACTCATTGTGGTATATTGAATCAAATGTACTTAAAGCACATTTACAGCAACCAGGTTTAACCAAACTGCAGAATATTGCATTAAGTTTATTTTATTTACTACTTTGCCTGCTGTGATTTGACATCTAGGATAATTTTAAATTTAAACCTAAAGAAAAGAGAAGGTCATTTGAGATAAAATACTTCAACAGAGCTGCTTCTAGATTATTATTTTTTGTAAAATCGATTTTTTTTTTTAATAGTAGTGCACTAAAATAATGCTAAGAAGTTAAAGAGAAAACATTTTTCTTCAAGTTCTCTAGTCTCTTGTTGTCACTGTAACTCTAAGATTGTGATTAAAAAACTTGATTCCATATTGCTCATCCCTTATAGCAACCCTTGATTTCTTTTATATGTTTCCTGATGAATCATCACAAGTTAAACGAACCACGTACTGAAAAGGATGTGAGCTCAGTAGAGGCCGTTGAACTTCTTCACTAGAAAGAGACTTGATGTTTTAGAGGAATATGAAAAGTGCTGAAGCTGCATTCTAATCACACGGCCTTGACTTTTCTACATCTTGATGAATACTCATCCTTTCTCTTTTTTTTTTGTGCTTTTTTTTTTATACCACAAATCTAGTTTTTACTCTTGCTGGGAATATGCACTCTAAGAGATTAGCTCCCTGTCACACTTGGGATGAGGTGAGCACATGAAGGTCACGTGATAAAATTCAGTCAAAGACATAAAGCGCTCTGCTGGGATATCAAAAGCACTACAGTGTGACTGGTTCATGGTCCATATCACTTCAAAATTTGGATACAGAATTTTCAATGTCTGGGACACGAGCCGTTTATTTAATAAACTTCCCTTTTACCATAATGTTGTTATATAAGCAACTGACATGATGAAATCAACTCTGATGAATAGGGTGAACTTCTAGAGTCCTTGTGAACATATGTAGCTTAGTAAAACTAACTGCGTTCTTTATTGCAATATCAAATTTGTGTTGAATGTACCTAAGCAACAGATGATGCATATAGAAATACTTATCTTATGTTGTCCTAAACCACTACTGGTTCTTTTTAGCCAGTGGTGTCGGTGCTGAAAAGCAGGTCAGGTTGCAGTTCGTGGAGGGCTTTCAGTGTGAGCCAAGTCTTTTCTTGGGCCATTAGCAGAAACACAGATTGTACTTGAACATCACAAGATGTTTATATGTAATTAAAAGTTTGTGCTTTTTCACTTTTTATAAATGATAAAAAGTGGAGAAAAAAATCAAAAAAGTTGTTTAGTTTAAATAAAGTTGCTAAGTTTAAAGCAACTTCTTAATCAAAAACATTTCTCTACCACTGCGAAGTAACTGGAGTGGGACATGGGTGAAACAATGCTTTCCAAGAAAAACCTTTGAAAAAATCCAAAGCCTGAGGAACTGTCGTTCAAGATCATTTGAAAATGCAATTTTGGCTTCTTAGAAGCAAAAAATAAAGAAGCATGACTTGACTGATAGACACAGGTTTGTTCATGTTGTAGGTGTGTTGTAATAGATGAAAATATCCGGTTATGAGATAATCAAGTTAGTTTATTTTAAATCTGGGCCAAAGTGTTTAAGTTATTCAAAACAAACCAGTGTAAACCATTCCAAAATTTATTTGGTTGGAAAATGTTCACATTATCACGTCCGTTTGCTTCCAGTTGAGTATAATCCTTTATCTTTTCTCTTGTTGCTTGTGTCATTTTCCTTCTGTGCTTATCTTATCTCAACCCATCCACATTTTTTTGCAGTGTGTCAGCAGTAGCCCAGCCAGTCAAACATGGTCACTTTGCTGCAGGTGTCGAAGTCTGAGCGAGTATGCCAGACAGTTCTGGGTTGTGATGTGGCACAGTGATGTCAGCTGCAAAGAACTGCAGCACAAATTAGTCTGAACCTTCACTTGCTGAAAAGCCCGGCCTTCAGGCACACTAATTTTGAGCAAGGGGGAGGAAAGGAAGAGTCTGTGGAAAAATGGTGCTTTCTACAAAGTCTGGAAGTATTTTCAGCATAAAAAAACCCTAAATGTCTGGAAATGGCTTCATATAATGAGTGAATTTGATGTTAAAACTTGACTGAATTTTCCTGCCTCTTATAGTGATTGTTTTCCTCACGTAATAAAATAAAATAACCACTGAACGATTATTTTTGACTTTGATTGCACCATGTCTAGCTCACACTGTCGGTAAATCGTGAAGATAAGCTCACTGGAGTTGGTGGCAGCCTGCTCTGTTATGAGTTAGATTGCCACTCCCAATGAAAGCTTATTAATCTAAAATGAGAATCTGAGAGCCACAAAGCCCTAACAAACCACTAATTCAGTCAACATGAGTCTGTAGGCGGCGAGGAGGATCCCTGGCGCTTTGTTGTGGGGAAAAGAAAGCAAGTTCAGACACACTTTCATCTTAAAATATCTGGAGTTTTTGAGTAAACCTAGATGCTTTTCCATCCATGTGTTGTCGACAGGCTGTGACTTTAAGATGAAAACTGATAGATTAGTAGCGCTAACTATTAAGTAGCTAATATTATTAGCTATTTTTAAATAATAAAACACTTAGACAAATATTAAAATTAAGTGCCATGATATCCAGTAAATTCACAGTTAAGGATTATTTTCAGTATAAACAAGTTAGTTTTATTTTTTTTAGGGATATAACGACTAAAACATTTTTCCATCATGATAATTGTATACAAATTGATCAGGGTTATCAAAAAAAAAGGTACTATAAACAATGCAACGGTCTCAAAAATGTTTTTTGAGAATCTAAGAAATTGCATGGCAGTAATCATTAAAACTTTTTCATCCCTACTCTGTATTAATGCTACACAATATGCTGCGTATACATTATTGTGCTTTTAATATTCATTGTGCAAAGGAATGTTCTGGTTTCCGAAATTGTTGTCTAATATTTCTCAAGTGTTACGAGTTTGCATTTTACATGTTGATGTGATATTTATCCAGTTGGGCAGAGTTTCAGAGCAGCACAGCGGTTTCACACCGGACACAAATGACTTTGCTCAAAATGCCAAAGGTCACGGAGTGAAGTGAAGGCGGGATAGATGAGAATGAGAGGACAAGAAAAAATAGAGAATATATATTTGACAGTTTGTCAAAATCAATACTGGTTGTCACTTTAAAGCTGGTATCTATTATTATTCATAAGGCTAACATACTCGGCATTCTCAGGATTGAGTTTTTCTGAAAATGTGCTGAACGGAAATCATTCAATCTCTGTTTAAGAACTTATTTTTACGTCAATAAATATTATGAATAATGTGGCCTTCTTTAAATCTGATGTTAGCAGCTAAAGCCCAGTTCTTCTGTTTATGTCATATTTGCTGATTTGCTGAAAACCCCTCTCTGTTTTCATTCCAGAGCCACCATGGCCACTGCACCATATAACTACTCCTACATTTTCAAATACATCATTATTGGTAAGTGACCCTCAGGCCCATGAACCTTGCTTAAATTGTCTACTTTTTTTTTTTTTTTTTTTTTAAATTATACTTACATTTAATAAATGTCTTAATTCCTTTTACTGCTCTGCATATAAGCCTTTTACTTTAAAATGCATAACATCAACAAACACTACCACTACTTTGTTTTTATTTATTGAAATGTTGGTTAAGTACTTGGCCATTACAGTTGGAAGCAGAGACCAGATAAGTGTAGAAATGTACAATTTATGGGAAAATAAGCCTCACATTCATAAAACAAAACAAAACATGGCATTCATAAACATCTCTCCCTTTTTTTGTATGATGGCCTGTGTCCCATTAGTCCATAAAATGTAAAGCATTGCTGTTGTATGGGGGTCAACACTGCAAGCTTGAATAGAAAATTATTGCTCCTCTGTTTCCTTGGTTGACCTGAGTCTCTCTCTCTCAATAGGGGACATGGGGGTAGGAAAGTCCTGTTTGCTTCACCAGTTCACAGAAAAGAAATGTAAGTACAGCTCTGATTTTTAACTCCTCTGTGTGTCTTTGTGTGCACCTCAGTGCTTGAAAGGTTGCCAGATATCTCTGGAGTACCTAAACCTCTTTAGATTTCTTTTTACGGCAGCGGATGTCGGCGGCAGAGCAGATGAATGGTAGCTCAACAGTGAGAGTCTCTTCTCCTGTGTATGAGCCAGCTGCAGCCTCCCATTGCCATTCAGCTCAGTTGTGTTTAGTGCCACTATTAAAAAGCCAGATGCAGTGTTTCTTATTCATGTCTATAATCACATCCTGGACGAATCCACACACACACACACACACGGGGTAGATTTTATTTATTATATTTTTTTTAGAAAACGTTCAGTCATTTGAAGCAAAGTTCAACCTGTTTTTTTTTTTTGTGGCTTGTACTTTTCATACAGCTTAAATCCTCGATGCAGCTGCTGCCAGTTCACAGATGAATTCAGTTAAAATGCAAAAATTTATGTTTACTTCATTCTATACAGTTTACAAGAAAAAAAGCATCAAGCATCATTTTGCAAAATAGATGAAAAGGTTCGGTTCATGTTCAAGTGCACAAGAGCCCATTCAGTCGTGCACAGTCAGATTCAGATCATGAAATGCCAGAGAAAAGTTTCCTCTGATTACATCATACATTTTCATGTGGCTGTGGATGATTTGTTAGGTGCTAGGAGGACTGCGAACAATTAATACTTTATTACAACAGATCCTGCAGGCTCAGCAGACTTGCCACTCATGGCTTTAAAACTGCCATTTCAAAACAACGTAACATTTCACTTCCAAACTGCTGCCGTGTTTCTTCCAAGGGAAAAAAGTGTTGGAGCAACAGGCCTTGTGCCTGATTAAAAGAGCTTTTAAGTAGAGCATCACGGCAAACTTAAAACAGCTTGAGAAAATTCTGGTGACTCCGACTTTTCTTGGCATCTCATTTAAAGGATTTTATACTAATAGGAGTGACTTGGTAGAAAAATAACTTTTTAAAAACCTTATTATTTACTGAAGCTTGCCATGTATGCACACCCTTTCAATAAATTAGAACATTTTTCAAAAGTCAATTTGTTTAAGGAATTTTATCACTAAGCGAAACACATTAGAGTAATTACACACAGACATAATGAAAACATATTTAAAATTAAAATATTACATCAGATTAATAAGAAACATTTTAATACAAAAATGTAACCTTAATTAAAATTGTGTCTAGTCTTTCCAAAAGGTACTTTTAATCTGACAAATGAACCTTATTAGAATGTGTATTCTAATTTACTGAGTCTGACTGTGGATCATCGTTCTTGGGGAAACAAAAAAAGCCACATAAGTAATGAAAGAAAAGAGGTGCAATAACATGGCAGTCAGCATGTGCTCCAGCAGTATTACTAGACTGGCTCTTCATAATCAAAGCCACTCTAGAGTAAAATAACATATTTAAGCCTGGTCCTAAAACTAAATAAAGACAGAAACCCAGAGTTTGTTCTTGATAACTGGCATCTCTGTCATCTATCCTAAAAGCTTCTGTACATCTAGTTGAGGTCTGGTTACATCTATCCAGAGAACCAACATCTTGTTTTTTCATGTCTCTAAGACATGCTTGTAGTTGATATGGTCGAATTAATCCAGCTCCAGGAATAAATTGTATAGCTTGGCTACTATCTGTAGAGCAATTTAAATATAAAATCAAGTTAGGCTAATAAGGGCAGGACAAAATTCTGAATATCTTTCAATTTGCTTTGGATTTATAAGTTTAGTTAAACTTACTTATTCCCTCCTAATTTTGCTTATAATGTGAATAAACAAAAAACAACAAAAAAAAAAGCGGCGCACCAAACGAGGATGACGATGTACGAGGATTAGCAAAGAACAGTAAACGATTGCATGTGATTATTCAAAACAATATATAAATGATCTCACTTCAGTCTTCTTTCTTGCTGTCCAGTTATGGCAGACTGCCCTCATACAATCGGCGTGGAGTTCGGGACGAGGATAATCGAGGTGAGCGGACAGAAAATCAAGCTGCAGATTTGGGACACAGCAGGACAGGAGCGCTTCAGGGCCGTCACCCGCTCCTACTACCGCGGGGCTGCAGGGGCACTTATGGTCTACGACATTACCAGGTAGGCTGCTGGTTCTCCTTTCTTCGTGCTTTCTGCATGATTCTGATGTTAAAAAAGAAAAAAGTTAGCATTATGTACTTGCACATAACGTGCGTGTTTGAGAAAGATGGAGACCCGCAGATGATTAGTGTTGGACGGTCTGCCCTCAGCTGTTTGATGGTAGGTTTGCAGCAGTGCATTTGTAAACTGGAGGAAAATCTGTACGTGTCCTCCAAGGGGAAAAATATGCAGCACAAAATGTTGCTGCTACTTTACAAATGTTCATTTCCTGTTATCAAAGGGTGTGCCTCGCAAAGACTTGATATTATCATGTTTTCCCTCACATGGTGTGCCTCCAGCTTAGAAAGCATTGTTTGTTTGAAAGAAAACAATAGAGGATTAAGAAATCAGCGTTGGATTATACTACTTCTGACGAACCCATTTAATCCTTTCACATGTAGTGATAACCTCAAACTTGTCCATGTTGTTGTCCTGCAGGAGAAGCACTTACAACCACCTGAGCAGCTGGCTTACTGACGCCAGAAACCTCACCAACCCCAATACTGTAAGCATACAGACATATTTACTCTCCGTTACACTGTGTTATTGCATATAGTTATGCAAATTTAAGATATCTCTTCATCTTTAAGGTTTTTTCTCTTAGTTACTCCATCTTCTCTTCCTCTACCATTTTGTTTTCCTTCAGTTTTACTGGAAAAGCACAGGCCTGCTTTCTTAACTAGATCTTTCTTGGCAAATTTGATTAACTCTAAGTCATCCAGCTCTCCATCAGAGAAATCTGTGCTTGTGCAACAGGCCACTTCTATTTCAGGCTTCTTGAAATGCATCTGGTGTTTCATCCGACCTTAACGGAACGTCACACACTTCCTGCCTTTAAAGTACACTTTAATGCCACTAAATGGACATAAATGGCCACTATTAATTATTTCAAACGGAATTTACAGCTAATTATTCCACTTGAAAAGTTTTTATAAGATATGTCTTTAAGGTTGTTTTTTTGTTTTGCATTAAAGCAGATCAAAATCAGTTTAGACATGACACACACTTGGCGTTAAAATGCATTGACAGTGCGTTGCATACTCACTTTTTTTGAATTTATTATTTTTAATGTATTTTCCACTGAAATTACTTGTAGAGACCATAAGGGGGCTCTTAACACTACTTTTAGTCTGAATGTTAAGAGCTTCATGATAAACTTCATGCTGTAGAACAATAATCCTAATATGTTAAGTTTTAATTATCTTAAGCAGCGTCTAAATTCTGACTCAGAATCATGTAGTTTCTCCATAAAGTTGGTATTTCTAGAGATGAATATGAGATTGGCACATTAGAGATCTTATGATGACGTGGCTGCTAGGCAACCTGCCCCTCTGTCTTCCCCAGGCTGTCTCTGCCCTTCCCTTCATAGATAAGTGAAGTCCAGCCTTCCTGCATGTTCTTCAGTTTTATCTGCTCACACTGCGTCAGATTTGTCCCTGACAGAACCGAGCGTGCAGATCGTCTCACTCCTCCTCTTCCTGTGCCATCAGGTCATCATTCTCATAGGAAACAAAGCTGACCTGGAGGCCCAGAGGGACGTCACGTATGAGGAGGCGAAGCAGTTTGCTGAGGAGAACGGTGAGCCAGACGTCACCTGGACACGTGTGAATCAAAGCGCAAATTTCTCAAGAAAATATTCCAATTTAAGGACTGAAAGTGGTTTTTCTTTTCCATTTCACTGTTTTGACTAACTTTCATGTCAGACCATAACCAGAGGTTTCAATAGAGAAAAAAAAAGGATAAATATGCTCCATTAAAAATGGGATGAGGAAGGAGTTGGTAAGTGAATTTGGTAATATATTTTAATGATTACTTCTTTCTGTTTCTCAGGTTTATTGTTTCTGGAAGCCAGTGCAAAAACGTAAGAACCACCTTAAAGTTTCAGCTACTGCAACATTTTACCTTGCAAAAATGTTCACAGCCCTTTTGTTACATAACAGCCTCAAACTTCAGTGTATTATTGAGATGTTATATGAGATAGTATGTGATTTGGAAGAGAGGAGAAAACGATATGCATGCATACATTTTAACCTTTATTTAAGCTTTTCTAGCTTTACACATGTACACACTGAACATCTTTCCTATTTTATTTGAATCATTTGGACTTTGACTGGACCGTTCCATCCTATGAGTTTTCTTTATTCTAAACCATTCTGCTGAAGGTCAACCGCAGTCTCAAGATTTAAGCAGCACCAAAAACGTTTTCAGTCAGAATTGCTTTATCATCCATCTTTACCTCCCCAACCTCTGACCAGAGCATGATGCCACCACCACCATGTTTTTCCATGGGGATTGTGTGTTACGTTCTAGTTATCAATCAGTAAGTCAAAACGTAAAAATCTGGTCTCATCTGACCAAAGTACCTTCTTTTTTTTGTGGTATGAGTTTTCCTGTTCTTTCACTGCAATCAGACAGGAACAGGAAGGAGAAATATTAAACCATGCATCTTTTTTCTTCCACTTCACAACAATGCGCTCCTTTCCTGGTTCTGGTGGATCATATGAAACTGTTTGTGGTTTAATGTGACAAAATGTAGGAATACTTTTGCAAGACCCTGTACGAACTTTACCTTTTTCTGCATTTTGCCTTTTCGGCTTCATGTAACTGTTACCTTTTCTCTCCAGAGGTGAAAACGTCGAGGACGCCTTCCTTGAAGCCGCTAAGAAAATCTACCAGAATATCCAAGATGGCAGCCTGGACCTGAATGCCGCCGAGTCAGGGGTGCAGCACAAGCCCTCGGCGCCTCAGGGCGGTCGGCTAACCAGTGAACCCCAGCCCCAGAGGGAAGGTTGCGGCTGCTAATGACCAAGCAAAAGCCCACCGCTCCCCCGCGTTCCTCCCTTCTTCTTTATCCGTTCTGCCCGGCCTCCTTTGAGTAACCCCTCCATCCATTCCGACGCCTTTGTACGTTCATCCCTCACTGCACCAGGAGCTGCGTGAGAGCAGGGCTGCGGAGGAAAGGCAGGGCGAACATCGACTTAACGCCAGACCGAGCTGGGCTGTGTGGACTACATCTCTCCCTCCTCCTTTTGCTTGTCTCTCTTTGTTGCCGTCTTACTCATCCTAAAACTGTCCGTGTATTTCTGTCCCATAATGCCGCTGTTCCACTCCCTCTTCATTCGTCCCCCCTCTCATTAGTAGGATTTGTAGGTGGCACCACAAGTTACTGGTCACTGACACTTTAGGTAGACTCAATGTTCAATCAATAATAAAGCAAGACTGTTTTCTATGTTTGGTTTTATAGATATATATATATATAAAATATACACACTGCAGAAGTTTGACCCGCCACTTATCAGTTTTGTTTAAATTGAATCTGAATGATATCCCTAAACTCTTCAAATTTATGATTCTTTTCACCTCATCATGCAGATAAGAGATGTTTCATTTGAGCGAGGGCAGGAGGTCATAAAGTAATTTATTAAGCAGCCACACGGAATGAGTAGTTGAGCTTTTTTCTTTTTTTCCTCTGCTTGGCAGAGAAGTAATTTTTTTTTTCAGTAACTCATGAGAGACTCAATGAAGAAAACTCATAGAAAAAAAAAAGAAATGGCCACAATAAATGTTAGGAATTACCTTCTTATTGCTATCGTTTGAAATCTTGCAAGGAGATTTTGGTGTTTTCCAGCTGGAATGAATCACAGTTGGCTGGATGGATGTCTTCTTTCTTTTTTTAGACTCAGACGTCACTTTAATCACAATATCCATCACTTTCTTCTTCAGCTCCGCCCTCTTGCATCCAACCTCCAAAACTCTCCCCTCACTATCATGTCAACACGTCTTTACCAGCATTTGTTTTGTCATCGTTGCCTTATTATAGCAGTTCTTCTTTTTTGATGCACTTGCTCTTCACACTACCCTGATTGAATAAAATTTGTCTTTCAAGATCACTATTACATTCTACATATTAAATCACAATTATTTGGGTCTTTTTTCCCCCCCCTAAAGCTGCACTGAAGAGCCGATTTATCTGGAGACTTGTTAGTCTGCCTCATGTAACCAACACAAAGCAGCATGCGTCCCCACTCGAAACATGAAGTTGTAAAACAAAATGTTTATTTCCTTCAAGTACAATTTCCCTGTAACATAGCAGTCCCCTGACTGAACAGCTGTATATATCTTGCTTAACTGCTGGTGATGACCTTGCTACTGTACTTTGGTTTCAGAAATTTATCTGGTGGCTCTACCAAGATCTGTACAGTTGGTGTGCTAGTGGGTTGCCTGTAATTCATGCTTGGGGAAATTCTGTAACATAGTTTCTATTAATAAATGTATGTAAAGGACAGACCCGGACAAGCCCCCTTCTCCCATTAACCAGCCCATCTGCACACTACCGAGTTAGCCGATATAACGAGGGGGAGAGAAACTGGTTTGAGGTATGCAGGTTGTATTTATGTCAGCAATTTTGCATCATTTCTGTATAGATTAGAGAACGGGGGCGTGTTTGTGTTCATAGTCGGCTTTATTTTTCCACCCCATCAAGGCTGCTCCCTGCCGGAGGGAGGGAGGGAGCGTCACTGTCTTAACTGTTTTGGGGAGCAGGGATTGGTTCTTCATCGTGGGTGGGGCGGGCTTCCTTTCTGCCCCTCCCTGCCCTCCACCTCTTTGCAGTTTGAGTGACCACTTCCTGCTTTGTCTGTCCACAAGTAAAAAGGAAAAAAAAAAAAGCAAAACAAAAACAAGTAAATATGTATAAATTTTTAAGAAGCTGTGCTAACATTTAAATGCGTTCTTTGCGTGTATATGATTTTAAAATGTTGACATTTTGATTTTAATGACGAAATACTCTAGTCAGAAAAAAATAAATTATACATAACCTGACTCTCTCTCTCTCTCTCTGTGTGTGTGTCCTTTTTAAGATGTTGGGTTGGATAAATTAAAGGGGAAGTATCATTACCTTCAGTTATAAAAAAAACAACTCAAATTTGACTTTGCATTTTGAAATTGGGCCTCTGTCTCTTCTGAAAAAATAAAAAGCTTCAACACCTTCTTTGGCATGTCCTCACAACAACCTCTCCGTTAAGCCTTTTACATCGTTCTTTGGCTTGTTGGACTGAGAAAATGTTAATATATCAAACTCCACAGATGCGTGATTCTTCCAGGTGTTTGCACATTGTTTCTGCTGCTAGTTTGAAGGAGCTGAGTGGGGGAGCGATGCTGGGAGGTTACAGCCCAGAGGAGGAGCTGCGTGAAAGACGGCGCTGGCTGCCATGGAAGATTCAAGGATTTCTCAAACAAATCCCTGGTAACGAGTCATTCATTTGATTCAGATGTGTTGCACAGGGGAAGAATGTAAAAGTTGCGGGATACTAGCTCCTAAATAAGAATTGTAGCTGGAGACTAGTGAACAGGCTTAAAGTTCTGAATCTGCAGAAAATAAAAAAAAAAGATTGATTGAATAACTGACAGTGACTGAATCAACGTGAAATGAATGATGGATTGAGGAACAGAATAATGGATAGAGAGTTCTGTAAATATTATAGGGAAGTCAATAAGTTTCTTTTTCTAAACCTGGAAAATATTAAATTCCAATCTCCCTCTGGCTGTGCAGGAACATTCTTAAATCAAGCTATTTTCACTCGGTAAAGGAAGTCATAAAAACAGTCACACCAAGATTTATATTTCAAGTAGCTTTTGTATTTTACTGCAAAAAAAATAAAATAAAAAATTGCACCCAGGTTAAAGAGGAAGAAACATTTACAAATGCAGGAAAACTTTGTTTACAAAACTTGGTGATCGAGGCTTAGACATAAAAGTAGAGTAGTGGTATGTTCGGTACAGAAGAGGAATTAACAAAAGCAACAACAGTACCATTGAAGTCAAGGCCGGCAGCGGTGACTTTTGTCCAAAGGCTTCGCAGTCAGGCAGGGCATAGAGGATGAGACGATTACAGCACAAATACTGAAAATGTTCGAGGGATTCAGATAAAGGGGAAAAAAAAACAAAACATTACGGTGGAGTCACGTTAGTGTCTGTAATGGTCCCCCCCTCTTTCAGTCATTTTGAAACAGCAATTGACAGACGCGTTAAAATTTTAGTCCAGTGTTTCCCAAGGGGGTGTTTATTTTTTTGTGGTGATGGAGGCCCTCTGCAACAATCGCTCGTGTGTCAGGAACAGAGGCCTGTCGGGGAAACACCGAGTTGGTCTGTTATCTAACAGCATGCTGCAGCAAGGCCAGGCTGCTACTAATGGCTGTTTTCACTGGCACAGAGGAAAAAATTGCATCAAAACTCCTTATACATATAAATTTAAAAAGACAGGTTTAGTCTGAGAATAAATGTAAAAATAATATTAAAAAAGATCCACTGGGATGCAGATCATTAACCCAGATCCAAAGATATATATATTTTTTGGTGCTGCAAACATTTATATCCAATAAACACAAACACAGCCACTCTCAAGCACAAGGCAGAACTCAGCCAAAGCCATACAAACATGCTTTAACCAATAGCACGGCCTCACTAGAACTAAATGTTACAGGAGTGGTGGGAGAAGCAAAAAGAGACAAGAGGGTCATTCTCTCCACATTGTTATTTTATGGCACAAATGGCTGCAAAATACTGCAAAAAGCACCAATACAAAACATCAGCAACACAGTCTCATCTTTCATCACACAACCAATCAATGACGACTGAACAAACAAGTAAAAAGTGTAGAACAAAGTCAATCTATGCAGGTTTTCTCTGAATTTTTTAAGCTGGCAACAGAAAAACTGGAAATATTTTCCAAGGCAAGTTTGGATTTCATTAATTGTCATTGCAACATCACATCACTAAAGATGATAAAAAAAAATATCAGAGGCCTTTTTATAATAATGTCAAGAGACAGAAGGGGGGGGAATTAAATATGTAAAACATGATAATTTCAAAGATGATTGATGTAGAATTGGTCCACAGCCTAATTAAGGCTAAGATGACAATGTGCATACAAAGTTATTGTTTCCTTTGAGTCCATTTATGGCAAACACATGAGTCAGTAAGTGGGAGAAAACTGTAGTGTCAGCCCACACGCCTCCTCTCAATCACACTCCACCCATCAGCTCTCCGAGGGTCATGTGTCAAAGTTCATATCAGTTTCCCATCTTGGCGCTTTATATGGCGCTACCTCTGAACAATGTCACTGATCTCTTTAACAGAGGACAGCAGCTTGGTAAAGTCCTGCTGCGCGTTAGCGCCCCCTGTGGCGGAGGGACAGATCTGAAGCTCACGCAGGCTAGTCTCGAGGTTGTTGATGGCCTCTCGAAAGGCGAACTTGTTCCTCATCTGCTGGATGGAGTCGACGTAGCTCATGCAGTACTTGGACAGGTTCTTCCCGGCCTCCAGCACGCCGCTGTGGCTGCCCGTCTGCTCTGACATGCGGGAGATGGCGGCACGCAGCAGCTCGGCTCCCTCCAGGACCATCTCGCGTGTCACCGCCGAATTGGGCGTGCGCTCGCTGCCTTGGCGGGGTGTGGTCTTGCGGAGGGACGATCGGGTTTTGGCAATAGGGGTGAAAGCAGATAAGTTCTGATCGGCAGAGGAGGCGACTGTGGACGAAGAGCCACCCTGGTTCTGGCAGGAGGAAGAAGTGGTCACAGAGGTGGGAGATGCAGAAGCCTTTATCACTGTAGGTTTAGAGCCCAAAAGCCCCTTTTTGGGTCCCTCAGTGAAGGCTGAGCGAGCTTGGTCACTAGCAGCAGTTGTATGGTGAGGGTCTGAAATGAAAGGAAGGCCCTTAGATTTGGTGTCTGAGGGCGAAGATGAGGGCGAGGATACGGGGGATTCTTGAGTGGGGCTTCGTGGGATTTTGCCTGATTTGGGACCAGTGGGTGGTGGAGGTGGAGCCGGCTTGGGTTTATGCATCTTGCTTCTCTCCTTAAAAGATGCGGGCTCCACAGCATGCTTGTTCCTGCGAGCCCTGCACTCCTCTCCTGCTGCCCCCAGAGTAAGGAGCACATTAGCTTTTAGTTCTGCCTGGAGAGCACTGGTCTTGGAATTTTCCTGACCTGCTAAGCCTGGTCTCTTCACTACTTTGGGTGTTGACGCTTGCGGACTGGAACCGGAACTGGAATCATTGTCTTTACCCAGGAAGGCAGGACAAACATCTGATGATGTGTTAAGACGTGGCGGGGGGGTCAGGGTGCCCATTCGACGGGCACTCTCTCCTTTCTGCTCGTTGGTTCTCTTTCGTGGCAGAGCCGGCTTCCCTCCCAAAGTGCTGGAGTCGAAGTGGCGCTGACCCAGATCTCGGGGGAGTGTCACAGACTTCCACTCTGTGCCGTCTCGGCCGTTTGACATGACGGACGACCAGAGGAAGCGATTTGAATTAGAAACCCCTTCCTCTTCACTGGGTGGCGTTGTAGCCGCCTTGCTACCTGGGCTTGGCAATGAAGAGGGGACCTTTTTACGAGGGTACAGAGACCCCGGGTAGTTGGGAGTCCCACTGTTGATGCCTCCTGCCCCATTGTTATTACCTCCCAAGAACTTTGAGGATTCAACACCATGTGTGGTGTCATTCAGAGACAACGATGTACCATTGTTGAAGTTGTCACCGTCTCGGGGATCAGGAGTCACTACCCTCCTCTCAAAGGAAATGTCTGTCCTGGTGAAAGAGGAGCTTCGTTTGGGCGGAGCTGGTGCATTCTTTTTCTTGATCTTGATGCGGCTGAGAAAACTATTACGGGTCTTGTTATCTTTGGGGATTAAGCGGTCATCTTCATTTAGGTTATTGTCTAGCAGAGGGCGCTCTTTCCTGGGGAGCATTGGCGATGATACAGGCACCTCAGGTTCCACAGGGTCTTAGAAGTTCAACATTTGAAAAAAAATACAAGTTCATATTATCAATATTGATCATTTTAATTTAAATTAAAAAATTGTGGACATCTGGATATGAAATTTTGACTTATTTTCATTTTACAGTTAATTTTAACTCCTATTTACTTAAACAATCTTTGTTGTTCATTATATATAATTGTGCATGTATCCCACCTGGACTGTCTCTGTTTCGGTTCTCCATGTTCTTATGGAGTGTCCTGGTTTTGGTTGGCAGCTCTGGAGCCTGCTGGATGGAGCCTAATGTTGTCTTCTTCCCCTTCTTCCCTAATTCCTTTTCAACTTCTATTATTTGGCGAAGATTTGACAAAACATGAAGAGTTACACTTTGGGGGGAAAAAAAACAATAAGAGATGTGCTTTAGATGATGAGGGAAGCAAGGCTGACCGTCAGAGATGCTAGACTCCTGAAACATGGTTTCAAAGGCTTGATGTGTTTCAGCAAAAGATGGACGCTCTGAGGGGTTCCACCTCCAACCTGAAAGGAAGGAAGTGTAAATAAAGCTGAAAAGAACAAAAGACTTTTTCATCAGTTTGTAGATTGATCTTGCAGCACTCACAGGCTCTCATAAGTTCATAGACCTTTTCTGGACAGCCTTCTGGTCGTTCCATGCGATAGTCTCTTTGCAGCAGCTCATAGACCTGGGACAAGTCAATGCCGGGGTAAGGAGACATGCCATAGGTGGCGATCTCCCACAGCAGCACCCCAAAAGCTAACAAAATAAAAACTAGGCAGTTAGTTTCGTCTTGGGTAAAATAAAAAAAGTGTCTTTAAAGAGTCCAAAGTGGAAATTTGCTATGGTTCAGTCTAATAAATTTAAACAGTAGCAGTAAATTCCACTGCTGTTCAAGGGAGCGTAAACTTACCCCAGACGTCAGACTTTATGGAGAATGTGTTATAGGCCAGACTCTCTGGAGCAGTCCACTTGATGGGGAACTTGGCACCGGCGTGAGCCGTATATGTATCTCCAGTCATTAATCTGCTCAAGCCGAAGTCTGCAACCTTCACCAGGTGGTTCTCCCCAACCAAACAGTTCCGGGCAGCCAAGTCCCTGCGGGACAGAACCCAGGAGGAATAGGGAGCTTTGTGACTTTAAGAAAATGAAATAAAAATAATCCTAGACCTAAATGATTACAACAATAAAATGAAAAGCTTCAAGCAGCACTCTCTACTCTCTTCTGCTGTGGTGCTGGATTTCAATTTTTGGAGCAGCATTGAGCCATAAGCTGAGTCCTGACAGGCTCCAGAATTGAAGTGTAGTTTGCAAACATAAAAAGCATAAATCATGCGTTGCAGTTTCTAAAGGAGCATATTGATCATGCCAGAACAATAACAATAACTTCTCTGTGATGCATTGAGAGTTAAAGAACTGCACAAGAATAAGGAAAATTATTTAATACTTATTATAAATGTTTTTCTTTTGTTTCCATCAAAGTATATGATAAATGCGTGATACTCAAATTTAATATAGTCACCTGTGTATAAAGTTTTTTTTCTCCAGGTACTCCATGGCGGATGAGATCTGTGTGGCCATGTACAGCAGCACCACAGCGTTGACCTCCTCCTTGTTGCACTCCCTCAGGTAATCCAGGAGGTTGCCGTGCGTCATGAACTCTGTGATGATGTAAAATGGTGGCTCACGTGTGCACACACCTGCAAGTATAAAAATCAAAACACTGGATGAAGCTTAACATTTCAACCAGCAATTAATTATTGGTTTAACAGTGATATGTTTTTCTGGCTGGGAAACACAGCTCTGCACAGCTTGTGGAAAACTGAGATTTAACGCCAAATTTGTGGCGTTAAATCACAAATGGACAGACTCTCCCACCTGAGCTGTGGATCTCTGCAGCTACTCCAGAGTTACAAAGAGCCTCTGGGCTGCCTCTCTTATTTATAATACTTATGCATACCCTGACGATTTAAGCAATCGTCAGGTCATAGATTAAACAATTCTCAGTTAGAAAGCTTGAAATATTATTTTCTAACTTAACACTGCTCTAAATTTCTCTACAACTGTATCCCTGATCTATTTGGAGTCTTTATCCATCTCCAAGATGTGTTTTGTTCACTAATATTCTCTAGCCAACCTTTAGGGTCTTCCCCAAACAGTTAAAAGTTAAACTGATACTCAGCAATTAAATAGCAAATTAAAAAATGACTTGGTTGCACTGGATTTTACTTTAGGTAACAGAGTATATAGAGGGTTAAATACAAACATATACCGGTCTGTTAAATAAAATCCCTTCCACTTCACAATTGTCCACTACTTTTTGTTGGTCTGTCACATTTAAATCTACTTAAAAAACTAGTTAACTAATTTTTAAACATACCTAAAAGCTGCACCAGGTTGGGGTGTTTAATCTCTTTCATAACCGCAGCTTCCTTGAGAAACTCCTCCACCTCCATTGTGTCCTCCTACAAAGTTGTTTCCATAAAGGAAGAAGTGGGAAAAAAAGTGTTAGGATTAAAGTGTAGTTGCGTCTCTGTGGCAGCAGAGGGCAGCACTATCCAGCCTTATCAAGGAATTATATCTGCCACACTCCTAATGTATTATGCTGGAGTTAAAATGTTTCCACAAGCTTGCATAAGAAGGATTTGTTTCACCTAACCTTAAGTGTCTTGACAGCCACAGTGAGGTTGTACTTCTTCCAGACTCCTTCATACACCTCGCCATACTGGCCCCCTCCCAGTTTGTGCTTCATGGTGATGTCAGTGCGCTCCATTTCCCACTTGTCGTAGTTAGGAGAAACTCCATAGATGGTGGGCTTGTTGCGTTTCGGTGCAGGGTAATGCAGCGTGGTGATGAGGCCGTCCTGCACGGTAGAGTGGTGGTGCACCAGTTCCGCCAACGTGGTGAAACGGCTTTCCGACGACACGTAGAGCTGGGGGAGGACAGGGTTTTTACATCCTAGTGAATGCTCACTTATTACACTAGAAAAAAAATACTAATTTCTTGTACATTTAACAAAAAATATTTTAGAAACTAAAGTTAGGTGCAACCTTTTTAACATTTTAACGAAAACTTTTCATTAAACGACCAATGCTAAAACACATTGTATGGAGACATTGAGCTAAGCTATTGCTGGAAACAGTTATGATCTTGGTGCATCCCAAGCAAGGCATTCATCAGTAAGTTGGTGGACAGAAGTGTGTTGGTCAAGGCTCAGTAGACAGACTTTTCCATTATTCCACTGTTGCATAATACTAAAAATAGTTTCCTTGTGCATTACTTTATGTTAATAGCCTTGAGTGCATAAATTAAGGGAATACAGAGGAAAGAATAAAAAACATTTAACTGGCAAAAATACAGAGGCTGCCTCAGAGCTGTTGATGTAATCTTCAGTAACTGGGGAAGTCCATCATACCAGACTTCTGACTTCCAGCTCAGAAGGATGATGGAAAACCACATGAGAATGGGGAACCTTGTGCATGCGTCTGCTTTTCTCGGTCTGTGTTTGTGCATTTGCATTTTTCATGTGTGAGCGTACATACTCTGCTGCATCTGTCTGCATAAAGCATGTCTCAGCATGGGAGTCAGAACCCAAGTCGGGCCTCGTACGTTTGGTGCTTATTACACTAAGCATGGTCGCGGTCAGAGGCATTCTTGTCATAGATGGAGTTCTTGAAGCTTTCTCACCTTGCTTCATCACAGACAGGAAGGTGACACGCAAAAATGATAGGAGTTCTTGAGGAAATCTCACACCAAGAATTTTAGCCAGTCTTTACGCACATGCCCCTCCGTAAATAGTTTTATGTTAAAAAAAAAAATCCTGTGGAATTTTCAACTGACATTTCCTACTCAAACATGTACAAAGGACACAAATTGTATCTATTATCTACTAAATCAGAGGTTCCTGCTCTTTGCCAACATTGAAAATTGTTTTAAGAAGTTTATCAAGTTTTTCACTGCCTATATATGAAAAAAGGCGTTTTATGTTTCCAACTGGCCCAACAATCACCAATAAGGTCTAATTAAGAATAAACTCTGGTCACCAAATGATTTCTAGGTAAATAACTCTCACTAAGAGCATTAAATTCAATTCTCTGAATGACGTAGTAATCTTTTAAATATAATTGTAAGCTCTATCGGAAGCCTTGCATATTTACTAAGTACAGGAAGGGCTGGTAGAACATAAGATTGTGCAAGCAGGATGCTGCTAAATCCTTCCTTTGTAGAAACTAAATCAGGGTAAAAAGATCTGCAATGCTGTTGCTACTCACAACTGACAAGTAAAAGCCCTTCCTTTTATAACGTCCTGCTTGAGTTTTTCTGACTAGTCCTGTTGCAACAACGCAACAGGACAGATAGGACACCTTTAATGGTTCAGTAAGAATACTTCAAATGAATGTTATTAACTGAATTAAAGACATTATGCCATATAATGTAAAAATGTATTTAAGCAATAACAAATATATTCTTTTTTTCCAAAAAGATAACCGAGTAAACACAAAGAGCAAATTTATGATTTTCTTTATGAAAGGTGGAAAAAACCATCCAAACCATCATGGCTAATGTCAAAAAGTGAAAACCTTCCAAAACCTAAGAACAGGTTGTGCCACCCTAGGCATCAACAGCTACCACCAAGCAATTACAAAAAATTGCCGTTGAATCTTTTTCCGTTAATGTGGAGGAATTTTGACCCACTCTTTGCTTTATTTCTGTCACTCTGGGGTATTTTTGAGAATGAGCAGTCATGATTGGATTTAAAACTTAACTGCAAGTACATTTTAAAGAGTGTGCATATTTCTAGTGGTTCCCACCTTGCCATCTGACGCAGTGTTAATCCTGTAATGGTAGACTCTCCCCTCATACCGCAGGGAAATGGACCTCTGTCCGGGGCTGCTCTCGCTCTCCCGGACCAGGAAGCTCCCGTTGATGCCCGAGCTGAGGAGGTACTCGGCAGCGTTGCGTGACACAGGGCCGTGGTACCAGCTGTGCTTCTCCAGGCTGTTGACTGGAGTGATGTAGTTGGATGGCACCCAACCCTGGCCATTCTTGGTCTGAGCCTCGCACCACTCACCATTATGGTTGTAACCCAGCACACGCAACTTCTCCCCTGCTCAATCAAAAAGAATAAGATGAACCAAAATGTTTAGAGAATGTCAACTTTAGCCATGTTTTTCTTAGATAATAGTAGATATGCTGTAAAAACACAAGGAAGGAAGGAAGGCTACCAGCTTCAGCATTTCATTATCAAAATAAAATGATTGCATTATCAGCATTATTGCTCAAGAACAGTGCAGACATTTTCTTGTTTACTCAAGTGGCTACAGTCCCTCCTTCCTTCCTGCATTTGTCTGTGTAACCCATCTGTAGCATTGTTTTACAGAAGGCTCAGTGGACAAAAGCTCATATATGTCTGAACATTTTCAGGAAGTGAATTGAGAACAAAGAGAATAATAGAAGGGACACAAACAAGGTGATTCCCAGATGTAGTCACAACTTTACAGACCCAGTTTTTACAATGTGACTGGCTTCTCCTGCCATTTCAAGCCATTAGACAGATAACATTCTGCATTATGATAAAGCCCAACCTTACTAGGAAGGACGAAGTGAGGACAAAACCCATACTTTTCCAGACTGTTACTTATTTTCTAGATATGGAAATTAGGTTTTCATTAAAAATGAATAAAAAAAAATCCTCTCACCTTTAGTGATGCTTAGTGTGTTGTCACCACTTGCTACAAAATCATAGAGTGCAACAAACAAATTGGGGTCATTCTCGCTAGGTCCTGCCAACAGGTTCTCTTTGGAGTTCCAGCGAGCCGCTTCAGACAGACCCTGACCCTCAAAGTCTGGTCTCTGGAGAGCTTCTGAAAAAAACAAACAAAAAAAAAAAACACAGGTTGGTGAAAATATTTACAAATATCAGAAATACATGAAGAAATTAGGGCAAAGTAGCATCTAGATAGCCAGTATTTTTCAGAGTGCAGGGGTGTGGTATTTTGGCGTGCCACCAGAGGACTCTTGCAGGTCTTAAATTTATAGGGAAAATGAAAACATAAAAATGCAAAAAATAAAAAATAAAAGAAATTTGAATCACACATTTTAAATTACTTTTGTAATAAATCTAATCTGTTTTTCAACCATTATAAAAGTTGAAATAACTTATTAAAATGTCATTGGCCATGTTCACATTTCTGACTGGCTGCTAGTCAAATTTACCAGGCTGGTTTGTTCCTCAAGCTAGCATGGCAAAGGTGACATTGGCAAGTTTCTGACAAGAAAGACATCCATCAGCCCTGCTGCTGCAAAAAGAAAAAAAACAAACAAAAAACAACTCATATTCATCTAAAATAAGAAAGTATGAAGCAGCATTTATGTTAAATTAATGTAATAATTATTGAAGAGTTAATAAAAGTGAGAGACCACTAACATACAAGTCTATGTTTCCTCACACATTTTGTAGCTGTTTGGGGGGCTTGTGGCATGGAAAAGCTTAGGAAACCCTGTAGTAAGCCATGCTCAATGTGAACTCTTTGGGATCATGCCTAGAAAACACTTCTTTATTGTGCTCTTTAATCTTTTCTACATCAGTTTCAGCTTCCCTTAAGTGTTCAGAGACTACTTCCAAGAAAATCTCCAGCTGAGATGCTTTTGTGGGATTAAGCCAGCCCTTGTCATCTTTCATGCCTCTGCAACATGTAATTTTTATGTACAGACCAATCTCATTTTTAAGTATCTGTAAGATCTATATGTAGACAGTAAACTCACTTCTGCCCATGATAATAATACGCCCAGAAGTGCTTTCAGGATCTTTGTGAAGTGGATGAGCATTACCTCACAGGGAATTTGCTTCAGTTCAAAGTTACATTCAGCATAAAGAGTCAAATACCTACTGGATAAACGTGAAAATGCAAAGAAGTTGTTGGTCACAAATGTAAAAAAGAAAGTAAAACATTTTTTACCAAACTGGTGTTCATATTGAGCATGACCCTGACAGCATAGTGTAAGAAAGGATTTCTGTAGTAGAGTTCTGCAATCAGTTCACTACAGACAATATAATAAGCATTAAACAAGTTCATTTTCCAAGCCAGATCTACAATACAAACACTCCTGAAGGAACAGTAGGGAAGGTAACTGTTTTGATTTTGTTTAAACAGATTTCTTTTGTCAATTTGTGGAAAAGGCCAAATTGCAGCTTTGCATCATGAGCCTTATAGTTTTGTCAAAGCAAAATTACAAAAGCAAATAATTGCTACTAGGACATTTCTGTCAAAGTAAATAAAAAGGGCAATGGAAATGACAGCATTTTAAGAGGCAAGTAAATATAAGCGATATGATCAAAAATATGGACATTTGAGATGTTTTAAGGCCTAAAATGAAGATGAATCAATAAAAGACTTTTACAGACACCCTGATGTCTTTGAAGGTTGTACCTCCAAGATCAAACATCTGTGATCTGACATAAGTGATTGAAACATTGATTGTAACTGCAAAGGGAAATATTTTAAATTTGGATAAAAGAACAACCACAATACGGCATTCAAGAAGAACTCCACGGAGTCATATTATAATTCCTTCCCAATTACAGAAGTCAGAGCCAGAGGGATTCGTTTCCGTCTGAAAAACTAAATTTTAGTGGTCAAATTAAAGTATGTAATGGCCAAACCACTTCAGGATGTTGCATATGTATTTTCAGTACAATCAGCTGATCTAGATCACACAGGACTTTGAATGTGTAACAACTGCCACTTTTGTTTTCTTATTACATTTCCAACCCTTATTAATAACGTAAGGTTCTTGATTAATACTCGTTATTGCATGACTCGACATTAGTCAAGACATGGCATGAATGTGTATCTTGATAATGCTCCTGCAATTTAAAGCGGAGGGTTGACTGAAGATTCTGCAAAATGTTTGATAAAAAAGACAGAACAGAGGAGTTGCATGAATGAGATTAAAGTTAAATATGACTCTATAAGCATCCAAGGACCCGGCTACCTGAACATCAACATCTAAGGTCAAGTCTGAACTGCGTAAGTCGACTACCAATGGACATAGCATGGATTTCAAGATCTTAAACAGTAAGCAGACACCAAAGTGTTGCACAACTCTGGGAGAGTGAAGAGCCAAACAGTTTATCACATGACATTGTTGACAAGTTTCAGGAATCCCTGTTTTGGAAGACAAGAGGAAAGAGTTCGACTCTGCAGTCTAGACCCATTACGAGGTTCTTTTTAGATCATAACATGCCATTTTGTTTCAAAGTAAAGACTATATATTTGATCCAGACTCTGAAAATGCCATATTTTTGGGTCTTGGTACCCAGTTATAGACAAATAAAGGTCAGAAAGTCCTAATTAATACATTAAAACATGTCTATAAAGGTGAAAGCTGGGTAATATTTGCTTAAAATAATAATTTTCAATATATGAGATGACATTTTAACTCAGTGGTACACTCAAGAAAGTATAATAAAATTACAAACAGATGAGACCAGAATCGGTGCTGTGTGAAAAAAGCAACCAATAAAAAAAAATATGTGGATCTGAAATTAAGGATGACTAACCTACTGAAAGCGTAGCCAGGTCATTAAGTGTGAGCAGCAATAGCCACACACATGCACTTGAAAGGCCTCAATTATTGCAGTTCTTCATGCAAGGAGGGGAAAAAAGCACACTGATACATTCTAACCCAAATAAAACACACATGAAAAAGAAAAATCAGGTGACAAATAAAATCCGTAGGGGAACCAAGAAGGAAAATGAATGAGAATAATTCTTGATCAGACTAAAGCTCTGCGGCGCTGCGAAGACGGAAAATTACAGCATAAATTGGCTTCATTTATGAGATGACCGTCAAAATGATTAAACGAGTGTGAGGCTTGTAAAAACTTCAGAGAAATGACTGCACAGTAAGAGTGAGGGAAGAGAACAAGGTGAAAAAGATCTAAAACTTTAATCTTAAAAATCAGCAGGCAACCTGGTGGGTCCTACATTGGTAACTTGCTTTTGATTTTATTTCATATTTAAAACACCCAAATACCATATGCTAGCATACTAAAAAATGACTTTTTCCCTACTAAGACTGAAACAGATTAAAGATTTTCTGTTTGATTAGTTAGAATAATCAAACAGATCTCTGTAGAATAAGTTCAAGTGGAATAAAAGATTTTATTTACTTTGTTCAAATTAAGAAGTTTTCATTTATTTCCTTGGTATTTGGCAGAACAGTCTTAAAAACTGTGCCTTGGATCAAACATTTTGGGTATCCTTCCACTAGATGGAGTTGGTCAATTTTCTCCAGACAGCATTGATCAAGTGGAGTTTGTAGACCACCGTGTTCACTGGCACCTAATCAGCTTTGCCAACGTGGCATTGAGATGTGGGATTTGTGAAAACTACCCCAAAATACTGTCTATGTTATCCTTAGACAACTACATAAGTCATTTGCGGGTATGCTTAGGGTCACAGATCACTGGACAGGCACAATTGTGCCCAAGCTTGAGGCTTCTTGTCAGTAAAGAAGCTTCAGGTTCTTGGCTGACAAAGTCTGGGCTGGCTCTTCAAATATTGCCTTAATCACTCCATATCAAGTTTTTCCCTCCTGTTGAAGTGCAACAGTCCCTCCAACAACACTAACAACCTAACAATATGACACTACCACTCATTGGCACTAAATCTGGAATAAAATCTCAGATGTTTCATTTAGGGCTGGGCGATGTGGTCTAAAATTAATATCAAGATCAAGTCTATTCGTAAGTTCCACTTTTGTTTCAACAGATTTATTATTTTGATCAATTAGACATACCTGACCACTTGGTGCAGACATTTTCAATTTTATGCACAGAGGACATTGCAGAGGTAACTAATTCAACCCCCCAAAAATAAAAAATCCCATCTGATAATATTTTCTGACCTGGACAATGAACTACATGCATCTTATTCTACAAGAGCTGACATTCAGTCGAAGAGCAAGTTATTTACAATGCATGCGTCTCTGCTGCGCTGCCTCTGCACTCTTCGCTGCTTTAGCAGAGCAGTGATTACCCTCATTTCCACCCCATGGCTTCGCTCCACTGTCAACCCCAGAAGTGCTCCAAGAAGCATACGCTCGAAATGAGAAATCGCACAAAAAAATCAAGTGGTAAAAGGGATGAGAAGTGTCATAAAATACTCTAGTTCTCAACTTCCAAAACTATTATTTTTCCCTCTATTGCTCTCTCACATCATCTGCCTTCACTGATGCTTCTACTGTAACTTGAGTGAGAGAAATTTGGACACAATGCTTTTCGGTGTGTCTGGTGAAGGGAGTGCATCCTGCTGGATTTCCTCCCACGTCCCCTCGATTCAGAGTGTAATGCCGACTTCTGATTCAAATGGAGAAATGTTCCCGAATTTAAAATCTGGCTTAAGTGGCGCTTGTAATTCCAGTTTATGGTGCAGCAACAGAGCTCAGTCAGCCTGCAAATCAACATAAAAACCCTTAAAAATGTGATTTTACACTAGCGAGCACAAGTGGGTTCCTGTTTAAAAGTGTTCATTCAATACGCCATTTAAAAAGTGACGGGTAAAAACAGATTGCCTGGATTCTTTTTTTTACGCTGTCTGTCAAAATGACATACACAGAAAAAGTCTAGCACAACTTCTGCCCTCAGAAACTCCATCCTTTCCTACCATATACACAAATTACTTAAAGTCGTTTTACCAACTTGAAGAAAATAAGTGTCATTTTCCTTGTTCACAGTTCAAGGCAAGTTTATCAATACTGGTTGAGTTTCTGGTTCCTCAATAACAGTTAAATCTGGTGGTTCAATACCTCCCAATTTGGATGAGTGGGCCCTGGTGTAAAGCAGGTGGCACTAATCAAAAGAAATTTGACTTCCTGTTTGACACCTTGAAATTTGGCCTTTGTCTCTTCAGGAATGTTCTGCTCTTTCCTAAACTCCGCCTTCAGCACGTCATCACAACAGTGCTTCTCCTTTATGCCGTTTACATCCATTCTCAGGAGTGTTGGAGTAAGAAGTAGTTTGATAAGTTCAGCAGATGTGCAGTTCGTCCAGGTGTTCACAAATTGTTGCTGATCCAATTTGAAACATTGAGAACTTTTTGTTCCTCCACTCCTATTTAAGACTCAGTCCCTGGCATTGTGAAAATCACATGGACTTCAACTGTGCACAAAATTAAAACCATTATATCAAGATGTCTTTCTAAATTTTTATAGGCACACTGAAAACCTAATGAAGTAATAAAGAACAGCAAAGAAGTGAAAAGTGCACACTGAGATTAGATTCCCCCTCCTCTCCTAAACAAGAGTTAAGTGGGACATGGCCAGGAGTCAGATTTCCTTGTATTCTTTTTGCTGTCTTTTTTTCCACATTTTTTTCCTCTCTAGCCAGCCAGAGTGTCTGGCCTCCCTCCTCCTCCCCTGTGCTTTCTCTCTGCTTACCCTCCCCGTTCTTTAGTTTCCAAAGTTCAGAAATCACATTAAGACTTATCGTCTCAAAACCTCTTTTTTTCTTTACTCACTATTCCTAATTTTCCTCCAATGTTTTGACATGTTTTTTTAATTAAACAGATGCTTTTTTAAAAGTAAATTGTAAACGATAGGCCCGAGCTAAAAGACAATGCCATAGTAGCCATGAAGTGTTCTTACCTTCTAAGTAGCAGCTGGAGGATGATGAGAGGCCCTTCTTAGATTTACACCCCACCAATTTCAGGCATATCTCCAACATTTTCATCTGCTTTTTTCCCCACCTTCCTGCCGAAATTATAGTTGCTTGATCAAATCCGACGTCACTCAAAAGTTTCTATCTACATTTGTCCCAAAAAAAGGAAAGATCAAGCTAAAATGTGAAGAGATTTCCTTTTGTCGGTTCCTTCCAGCTGCTGTATATCCTTCTCGTCTTTCCTTTCCTTTTGAAAACCCGAAAGAGCAGCTGTCCGGCAAAGCCTACCAACTCTTTCTTCTGAGCGTCTCCATCTTTTTTCTCTTTTTTTTCTCCCTCCCTTGTTAACTTTAGGACTTTTAGCTACATCCACGTTTACGAGACAAAACAGAAATCCAGAGGAGCAGGTTGAGTCCAGAGAGTTGGTAGGTGTGTAGAAGTAACAGCAGAGTGGGCATTAGCGCAGGGTGGACGTTGCCATTCCCCTCTCCTGTCCCCTGTGTGAGTGTGTATCCGAAGCACAGGGACCACTCGTGCTACAGCAGCCAACAAAGGGCCTCTTTCAAGCTCTGCCTGCTGCACTCAATGACATCAGCTAAGCCCTCCCACCTCCAAAAGTAGGAGGGAGAAACCGCTACCACACACATACACACACGCAGTTAAAAGATTCCCAACACCTCACCAGCATCCAAACACCATGTCAGCTTTAAAGTAAAAGCTCCAGACAATTAATTCACCAAACACCTAAATAGCTTAAACTCTGCAGAGTTCTTAAAACAGTCTTCTTTCTCCTCCTTTTGAAGTCAAAATGATTAAAAGATGCTCCTCCTCCAACTTTTCAGCCCCTTCCCCCTCTCTGTCTTTCTACCATTCTCTGTCCTAAGTCATGGTTTTTCCCCCTCTTTCTCCACTCTGAAATGTTTACAGGTTAAGAAATCATTTCTGGAAACAGGACTGGGCCATTGAAGGTAACTAAAGCTCTCAGCTGAAAGCGTAACATTTCTCAGTTTTTCCTGGGTTTCATTTGTCACCTAACTAGATAATTTTTTTCCTACACTTTCATGTCGAAAGGGAAAAAAAGAGCATCTGAATTCATCAAAATGAAAACAGTATCATTGTATTATATGCATCAACATGTGTGGAATTGTGTTACTGGGGAGACCATCGGTAAAGAGAACAAAAACCTACATATTAACCGTACAACATTGAGCACATGTTGGATACTAGTGGTCTAGTAGTATGTGAATATTTACATACTCCTAGACCTCTGCCTGTCAATTCCTCAAGGGATGGACAATTATAATATAGTTAGTTATTGGGGGAAAGTGATAAGAATCATGATTTATTGTTGTAGCAATAAGCTAAAGAGGTTAAAAGAACTCTAAGCAGTTTGATTTAGATTGCTTTTGCTGTTTTAAAAATTTTGTGTCACTGCTGGTTCCATCAGTAAATATCTGAAAATATTACAGAATGCAATTGTTGTGAAACTTGTACATGCAAACTTCCGATACGTAATGACACCAGTGTACTGAAGAAGTAAATTTGATTTAACTGGTGAGTTTTAGCTTTAAAGGAGGAATATATTGTAAAATCAACCCTGTCTGGTGATCAGCACTGACCAGCTGGTTGAAAACTTTCAAAAATCTGATCATCTTTAAATCAGTAAGGCTCTATTCATAAGTGCTACCAGCTTATGATACAAACAACACTCTTCGGTGTGCAGGTGTTTCTCAGGAAAAGAAGACTCAGTTGTTTTGAGCATTTGAGGTGCTCAAATAAGTCATATCAAAGAGATGTATGAAACTATTTAAAATGTCACCATTTTTTTCTACGCATTCAGTTCATTCAAGCTGCAAGAGAACCAGAAAGTATGTTGTCTTATCAGAAAGTAAGACAACATTTCAAGCTTTTAATCTTTGCCATGGGGCATGCTGGAATGGAAATGACAGCAGCCTTCTGAAAAATTTAAAGTGAAGGTATAGCTCTATCAATGGCACACAGTGAATCGCGTTTTAGTAATGTTAGCAGCATTAATAAGGCTAACTGCAAATCTAAAATGGAAAAGATAAGTTCCATAATTATTTTATAACAATAAAATTATTTTGTAAGGCAAAATATCGAATAATAATTGTGTAAACAGTGTAATGACCACCTACTCAAACACAGAAAACAAGTCAAAGATGGCAAGAAGAATCTGGATGTTTGGATAAGAGATTTTATGCTCTTAAAGTCACCTAAAAGTTGCACAGAAAGAACAAAATCACTGAATCCAGTACTCCACGAGAACGGAAATCTTTTAAGAAGCCATTAAATCTGTGGAGTTAACAGTTAATACAACACACAATAATATCCTCGATATGATTATAATAGATGTTTACATGTCTGTCACATCAGCAATCACAGAAATCCATCAACATGGCATTAGTCTGACTTTTAAACCCTGTGTGCTGAACCTCAAATCATTTGGCACTATGATACCCCCCCCCACTCCCTACCCACATCATCAATGCAGTGTCAGTATGAGAAACATTTGCCTACTTCTCATGCACCACCCCAAAACACCAATTATAAAGAAATGCAGGCTTCCTAGAGCTCTGAGGAAGGCCGATTAACTTACCGCAGCCACATAGTGTTGGGGAAGATGAGAAGATGAGGGCAAGAGAAGAGGGGCTGTAAAAATGGAGGCAAGAGGAAAAAAGGTTGCAGATGGAGAGGCACGAAGCACATTGTTTGGAAATGAGCTCATAGCGGAATAGCTCGCGTTTTATACTGTGGACTAATATGTTAACAGTTAGCTGACGTACATCCACCCACGAGATGGTTGCTGGTGCTTTGTTTCTCACTCTTCCTGGATACACAATTCTTTTCTCCAAACCTTGATGAAAAACCAGTATACTGGTATAATGACTTCCATTTTCTTATTTCAACTTTTACTGCTCATCATATATTTGACTTGGCACACTAGGATACAACCATAATCACACTGACAGTGGTAAAATGGGGCCAGCCAACACTAGCTATAAATCTTGTTCATGTATTATATGGGAGAGGAGTCATATATGCACTTAACCCAACAAGCTTTCTAATTACAGAGTTTGAAAAAAGAAGGGGGGAGGGTACAAAAAGCTGCTTCTAATACATTTTGTTCACTGTACATAACCAAGAATTTCTTTGTCTTAACTCCACTTAACATTTAAAGCAATAAGAATTAGTCAGGTGGAAAGAAAAGAGAAAAAGAGACAATCAGGAAGCAGGTATTCTGAATGCGTGTTTGCACATGTGGCTGTTTACTCTGAGCCCTCTGCTGAATGCAGCCAGAGTGTCTGAGGCATGCAGACCAGCAGATGAAACTGGGGGACTTAGATTTCCGTATAATTTGCCACTTAGTGTAGTCAACAGGGAGGAGTGGACACTCGAGAATGTACTGGTCATTGCTCTAGTTCAAGGTTTAAAATCTGCATTAGCTTCTGGTAATAGTCACACTGCTGACACCATTTGTAGCCAAAACTCCTCATAAGTAAAAGTAATTATTTTACAGATTTTATGAAGAAGTAGTTCAGAGGCAGTTACATTTGCGTTAACCTTTCAAGGCTTTTGGTTGCCATTTTGATGCAACTTGCCCAGTGAACGGGTTGGCACCGAGCAAGCTAAACTTTCATAAATGACACTCATAAATTTCGACCACAAGTAAAAACAGCAAAACCCTTTGCTTAATTCCAAAAACAACAGGCTGATAAAACTGAAAAAATAAATTACATAAAATGAAATAAATCTGGAATTGTTTTACAGAATTGAATTGGCATTGATAGATACTTTGCCAAAGTACTCTTAAACATTTAAATGTTATTTTAAATTAAAAGCAAGATATAACGACATGTATTTATACCAAAAATGTTTTAAGTTTTTTTTAGTCCAACCCTTTAAGTTTGGCATGACTGTGCAGACATGCATACTGGGTTGTTTTAAATTTTAACTCATGAAGAACATTTATGTGCATAATTCTACTTTCCGCCACACAACTTTAGAAAGCAGTACCAAAACAAAACAAAAATGGCCAGCTACTGCCAAAGTCAGGCTTTTCAGAACGTTATACGCTCTCATTGAGTTACAGTTATGATGAAGAAAGGGAGGTCAAACCAAAGCTTTAGGTCAGTTTTTTTAGCTCGCTCTGAGCTTAACCCAGTTACTCCCCTGCATTTAAGACAAAGCAATCTTAAACATCACTGGTACGAGAGAATATGCTATACACTTGTGCATATGTGTTCATTAGTTTTATTTTGTAATCAGGTTGCTGTGTATTGCAGACTTCTGCCCAGGTCCCTCTTGAAACTGAGATCCAGATCTCAACGGGGTTTACCTGGTTAAATAAAGGAAATTTTAAAAAAATATATTAATTATTCGCACCTAGCTGCTTTAGGGCTCAACTGGCCCCAATTGCAATGAGTCTTTATAGCAGCAAATATGTGAGGGTACACCGATGCCGTGTTTAGGGGCATCGGTGTCAAGAGGCATTGACAATTTTCTTGTAGTTTTATTGTTGTCTAAGAATTTCAATAATTAACTAAATCAAACCACATCTTCAGAGAGTTTTATACTGTCCATTCTTTGAAATGCTAGAGTATTTTTGATAAAATAAACATATTGTTAGAAAATGTTAACATTCTTTGTTGACTGCAAAGAAAAAAATAGTGAACTAGTAAAACTTTTTTTTTTTCAACTGGAATATCCAAAAAAACACCTCTGGTTATAACCAAAAACTTTTAATGTCTTGAAGTTTTATTTAATAGACCAACACAAAATGGTGCATAAAAGTGAAATGTGAATAAAATTATGCATAATTTTGATATCTATAGTATGATTAAATTACATACAGCTAGACTTACTAATTAGGTAACCTCTCAAGGAAAGTGGTCGCACTGGAGTTTATTTAAGGATATGTTGCTGTCATTCTGGGCTTAATTCTGTGACTTAGCATAAAAGCCAGCACTATGATAAAAACTGACACAATAAGAAAAAGGAGAGAGAACAGTCTATTGTGCACATTTTTCTGCTATCAACTGTAAATGCTTTGGAATTGTTATTTAGATGCCTGGGGAAAGACCCCGTTCGTCTAAATACCCGCCTGAGTAAAAACGGCAATAGATACACAGAGGAGAGACTCTGGCTATGAGACACTGTTGAACTGCAGTGGTGAAACTGCTCCGGCTTCTCTCAGCGTCTAAGTGGATCCAGATGCAGCTAGCTTTACAGCCCCAATCTTATCCTCTTACAGCGCTATGAAGAGGAGTTTAATGCAAAACCAAGAAACAGGACAGAACACCAATAAAGTCAAATTTGGGCTGGCAAGGGAAAAAATAGTAAAGCAAAAGCCAAACAATGTGCAATGAAATGAAACCATTTAAAGGACAAAACTTCACAAGTAGTGATATCTCAACATTTTTAGCAAAAAAAAAAAAGTGTCCAAATTTTAAATTATATCCAACTTAATCGTCTGTCAGTAAGTAAGATGAGAAATATTTTCTGCACAAGACAGCAACACTGAGCTGATCCCAGCCCTGTCTTTCTGGCGTCTGAGGTAACAGGTTGTCTGTAGAGAAAACAACAGCTGTGTCCGGAGCTACAGCGGCCTGCTTGGGCATGGAGCAAGGAAAGGCAGTAGGGGAAGGTTGTTTTTTTTTCTGCACGAGTGTTTGCACTCGCGTGTGTCTGTGTGTGTGTGTGTGGGCGTAGGGTTGTGCATGTGTGTGTGTGTGTGTGCATGGAACCAGGTGGTAACAGATTCTCAGACTGCATTCCTCCCTTCACTTGGAGGCACTCTCTGAGCATGCAAAAGTGAATTTTGTGTGGATATGCAGGTTAAAGCAAATTAGAGAGAAAGATAAGTTATGTTGCTTTCAGACTACAATGATACAATGACTGAGCTTCAGAATGGATACAAAAATCTATGGCAGCAATACAAGTTTCAACCAGTGTTAATTTTAAAAGCAGAGTTTCATCTGACTAAATGTAATTTAAGTATTAATTGCATTTCAGTCACCTGTGGACATTTTGGTTTTAGGTTTAGTTTTAGTCAACTAAGTTTACAAATTTAGTCAACTATAAATCACAAAGGACTACTTTTTTAGGGCCTTCCACATCTTTAAGAAAAATTCTTCTTATACTTAAGTTATGAACGTCTCTTGTAGGTGTCTGCGTTAAATTTTATACAACACAGGTTTCGCTAACTGTATATCAGCTGTTTTGCAGTTCTCTGGAAATTTGATCCAGATTAGAGGAGCATAAAAACTGAATGTTGCTTCTCTGTGTTTGATTCTGATTCTAGGGATCCAGAGTAGACTTGAACTAGAAGACTTGAGAGGTCTAGAAGGTTGATACAACAACAGGACTTTAATGTATTTGGTGCTAAGACATTTAATAATTTATAAATTAACAAAAGCATTTTAAAGTCTATTCTCCAAGCTATGGGAAGCCACTGTAATGACTTTAGAACTGGGGTTATGTACTCCATTGACTGATCTGCTCCAGCTGTCTGTTTTTTTAGGTAGACTTATGAAAACACTGCGGCAGTTCCTCTGGATTATTCTGGGACATTAATTCCTTAATCCTGGAAATATTCCTAGGTGATAGAAGGCTGAATTTGTAATGGCTTTATGTGTCTTTGGAGGTTCAGGTCTATGTCCATCACTACCTTCAGATTTTGGGCCTGATCACTAGTTTCCTCTTTAGGTCCAAAGATAATTTCTTCTGTTTTGTTTTTATGTTCTATTGAAGAAAGTTATGGCACATACATGCATTTCAATATCATATTCAAAAAAATTCTAGGGTAGCCAAAGTGTTGTACATTAAAACATGTATGTAAAAACACCATGCTAACATACATACAAAACACACACATACAACAAACATGGCAGGTATTTTAAGGAACCATACAAAACAAGATCTTTACCAGTTAAATTTAAATCTTACTTAGGTCATAAACGCTAGATCAGATAGGTCAGGGTTTCTTCTGTAAATAGGCTGAAGGTGATTAATCTTTGCAACTATCTGAAGAAAAAAGAAAAACACCAATAAGATTGTTTTGCACTTTTCAAAAACATGGAACAATTACAAAAGAGATACAATAATTAAAACAGAGAGAAAAGAACAAGGGAATGAGGGAAACCGCACCAGTTATTTGAGAGGAGAATGCACAGAGGATTGCATATTTCTCCTTAATGCTGCAGCTTGCCCTAATGTGTAACTCTCACTCCTTGTCTCTGAGCATAATAGGCAATATTACTCAACCCACCTTTGATGCAAGAGACCAGATACAAACATGTGATTCTCTTGGAAGCAGAGCGGATAGGCTCAAGAGAAATGTTTTGGCAGGAACCCAAGAAGAATGTGGTCATACTGAGCAGAGCTCAGGGTTACACAATTGGCCTTATTTTCCCTGCAGAGGAATTCCGCATGCTACAATGGAAACAGTACAGGTGACAATATTAAGACTTTGGCAGAATGCAAACATCAAGCTGAGAAACTTTTTTCATGCTGAATGAATGTTACATTGTTGAAATAAAAAAACAAAACAAAACAAAGCTATAATTTATCAGAGGCATGCAACGTTTGCGGAATACATAAAGTTGAAAAATGGGCCTGCTTGGAAAAATTTGCTTTTCCAAGCAGGAAAAGCAAACTTTTTCAAAATAAAGCTTGGAAAATGTACAAAAAACTAAAATAGATTGCAGGGATTAGTAAATCTTACAAAAGGAGAGAAGAGCAACTTCAGAAAACCACTGGGTGTCACACTAGAGCAGGACAATAAAAACTCCAAAACAAACTCTGCTGTGGCAACATCATAACACAGCTACAGCTTTATATGTCTGTTTGTGATTTCAAAAAGGCTTTGAAAACAGCCTGGATAACCTTTAAATGACAGACAAACAAGACATATAAACATATGCTAATCTTGATTGTGACTACAAGGGGTTCAAATTTATTTATTTATTAAAATCCAAAACAAACCATTAATACATAAAGATCTCAGAATGGTCACTTCCCATAAATATTTTGGAACCAACAAGTCTCACTATCATAATTATACCCCTTATGTTTATTCATTTCAGATAAATTCTCAGAGCTCTTCTTAAATACTGTTTGGTTTCATTAATCAGCAACTTTTATCGACCAGCACAAGAGATTAGTAAATACAGATTGCAGGGACAGATACAGTCCACAACAGAGTTAGTTGGTAAAGCAACTAACTCCCTTGCTTTTCTTCACTAAACTGTTGAGGCTGGTCATTAATTAGTGTGACAATAAAGGGAAATTTGTTTTCCACATGGCCAAGACTTGATGAGAGGAAAAAACACTGATGGGAAGTGATGTGTCATCTGGCCAGAGACAATCGTGTGTTCCAGACAGAAAAGGCCTCTGCAGCAATGCTCACACTTCACTGAACAATCAGTCCTAACAATGCCACATATTCTAGCACCATCATTATCAGCCAAGTTGGTGAACCTTAAATAGATTAGATTAAAAACCAGCACAGATAAAACAAAAACTTTATTATAGGATTTTCATATGTGTTTTAATTAGCAAATAAATTAGCTATGTGACAGGGACATCACCTGAGTATTTCATTAAAGTTTTGTCTAATGTTACACTCAAATTTGAAGACATAGCCAACCAGGTCAAGGGACAAGCCACCAGAGGCCTAACAGCTGGTCTCAATGAATATTACTAAGAGCTGCTCTGTGGTTGTGTGTCAATGTGTGCCGTACAAACACACACACATGCACAACAAGGAAGAATTATGGGAAGAGATTTTGGTCTCTAGAATCCAAGGATTCCTCTACTTTCAATAAAAACAAAAAAAAAATACATTTACCGACTAAAAATAATATGGTTAGTCCAATACACAGACAGCATCTACTGACACAAATACACACCTGGCACCCGGATTTTTTTTTTATGTAACTAACAATTGATTTAGTAGATTTCCTCTTCTAAAGACTAAAAATAAAGGAATTGTCAAATGTTTTTTGTCCTCGTCAACAAATACGCACATCTGTATATACTATCATGGTTTTATCAGGTATAGTGTGCTGGCACTGGGACATACCGTATTTTCCGCACTATAAGGCGCACCGGATTATAAGGCGCACCTTCAACAAATGGCCTATTTTAAAACTTTTTCCATATATAAGGCGCACCGCATTATAAGGCGCATAGAATAGACGCTACAGTAGAGGCTGGAGTTACGTTATGCATCCATTAGATGGAGCTGCGCTAAAGGGAATGTCAACAAAACAGATAGGTCAGTCAAACTTTATTAATAGATTATAAACCAGCGTTCTGACAACTCCGTTCACTCCCAAAATGAATAAACAGCTGTTTTATTATTTTCCCGTATTTTCGTGACACAGTTTATTGTGACACAGCTAGTTCGCGTGCTAGCGCTGTTGCTATCATTCCAATAGTGATTGTACTGACACTTCTACTTGCTGCTCTCTGTTCAACAACCCACTGTT
>CAEFZX010012714.1:0-36704 GCA_903066825.1 Alfaro cultratus | reverse complement strand
TGCGACTTATACTCCGGTGCGACTTATATATGGATTTTTCTTCTTTATTATGCATTTTATGGCTGGTGCGACTTATAGTCCGGAAAACACTGTATATTTAATCATATTTTAAAATTTACTGATGTTTGTGGAACAAATTGTGGAGAAAATAGTAAAAATAACATTTCCAATAATGTCAGTTTATGGTATTTTGTATGTTTTAATATCATTAATGTAAATTTATAAATGTATTAACAATAAATCAAAAATTCTTCTAAAGATAAGAAATGTTCACGATAAATCATAGACGATACTACAAATGACCAATCCTAAAAGCAATAAATATGATTCAAATTAATTTAAAAAAAAAAAAAACAGTCAGTGCACATGATATGTTTGGTCACAAAACAGCTTTTTTTATTTACTGTTGGCTAGATAAAAATAAAATAAAGTCAGATAAAATCACAAGCTGTGGATTCATTTTTATTTTTTCTCTCTGCCAGCCTACATTTTTTTTTTTTTTTTTGCAGATAGTGAAACATCCTGCTGAATGTACACGGGGCTGTGTTCTGCAGCTGTGTGTGTTTTATGCACATCTAAATTCCAGTCAGCATGTTGAATATAAAAAAGGTGAGAAGCCGAGAAGCTGCTGGATGTTTCTGTGGAAGCTTTGAGCAGAAACAGATCCTAATCAGTTAGAAATCTCCCTGCTGCTCCCTGCACAATGTGCTATACTATACACGCATATGAAGGCTGTTTATTCACATTTGCCAGTGAATAAAGTAACATGAGTAAAAAAACACAACTGTTTCAGAGTTTTGATGAATAAATAATTGTAAACGTGATCTAATTATATTTATTGAACAGAAAAAAGAGCAGGAAATTTAGCAACTGCTATTTTTGCTGATTAATTAGTGATGCCCAATATATCGGTACTAAAATCGGTATCGGACCTTTTAGTCATTTTTGAACATATCGGTATCGGCCCTTTGACTGCTGGAGACAGGAACCGGCACCTCTTGCGACACCACTAGCGATAAGTGTTTTCGATAATGGATGAGATGGATGAATGGTAAATACTGGTTAACAGTCATAACAGTAATATTATTGGATATTGATATCGCTACGTCTTTTCATGTTGAGTCTTCCCTATTGATAATGTTAGAATATCTAGAACATTAATTCTTCATTTTAATTTTTGACATGTAAATGCTACATTTAGTGGTAGTTTTAAGATTAAGACTAATCTGTGGCCAGACACATGTCAGAACATCAAAACTTCTTAAGCCAGCTGTCTAACAATGCACAGCAATAGGTGAGGGAGGGGCAGCTTTGTTCACCACATCACTTTTTATGGCATTCCAATAAAGATCCTTTAAACTGTCAGAGACAGAATATTTTAGGAGTTTTGAGACCATAACTTTTAAATTCTTGGTTCACCTTAATATCAGTAATCACAAATTTAACATTAATCTATGTTAAACTAAAGGGTTGATGTGTTTGTAGTCTGCAATGCTTTGTTTTTACTTTGACAGCCAGCGTCTCTACTCCTGCATAACTAACATTACTGAATAAAACTGAGCTGAACAGGACACAGCCTCTCCCAGAAAAGAAGGAATATCATGGAACATCCCAATCAGAGGCGCAACACAATGACTCAGTGTAGACCAGGAAACCGCAACACAACCTGGCAGGCTCCCAGCCTCGGTTGCTCCGGCAAAGAAAAGAGCCAGTAATAAAGTGTCAGGGGAGATGCTGCTCCGCATTCACTCCTAAGCCACAAACACGACTTGTCTTACACAGAAGTGAGGAAACTTTGGCTGTTTGTTCCCGTTTCTCTGACTTTCTGTTTGTGGAATTGCGTCTGTGAATCTCAAGGCAGTTCTTCACCATTGTAATTAGGTTTTCAACAAACTTTATTACTTGCTCAGCAGTCCACTTTCTGTCACGAGAGTTGAAACGAATACTGAGAAAATATGAATTTGTTGGACATTTCATTAACCATTTCACACAACAGCCCAAATTATTCACATCCCGGCAGTGGTAGACTTAAATTTGTGTTATTCAACCAATATGTTTTTGTTCTGATGCGATATGACACAGACATCTTTAAAAACATAATTAAACAATGAAACCCCACGCCTTTTCTCACATTGCGTTCTGAAGTTTATACCTGTGCTGGACAAAATTTAGTCCAGCATGTCTCAGAGAAACAGTGTTCAGCAGCACCAGATTTTAGGTGATTTGTTTCCTCTGGGTTACAACTGATGAATGATTTTTCATCCGCAGTCAGATTAGAGAAGCTGATTGCAGTAGCCTAAACACCAATAATCAAAACAAAAGCATGTGAAAAGAAGAATATGTTTTGCTAGCTGTGACTGAGCTCAGGGGTTCTCAGGAGGATTGCTGTTGTATTTAACACACTGCTGTATGAATCTGAACTGGTTGTGATTAACTGCTGACTGGAGCAGAACATTAAATACAATAAGATCATGATCAGCAGGTAAGGAAAAAGAAACAGTCAGCGTTGCTGAGCTCCTGTGCATAACAGCTCATAGAAGGCGAGGGGTTCCTGCATGCAGGATAGAGTTATGTCAAATACGGGGCATGCTGTGGTGGCGCAGGGGTTTAGCACGCCCCACGTTTGGAGGCCTTAGTCCTCGACGCGGACGTCGCAGGTTCGACTCCCGGTCCCGGCGACCTTTGCCGCATGTCTTCTCTCCTTCCCCCCTTCCTGTCAGCCTACTGTCGCGGAAAAATGCAAGCCACTAGCGCTGCAAAAAAACTCTTCAGAGAAAAAAATGATTAAGAAAAAAGAGTTATGTCAAATACTAGAAACAGATATAAGGACACTAGGCATTTAGAAGGATTTCTACACTGGTGCTCTCTACATTGGGCTTTGTAGGCATTGGTATTTTTCGACTAGACATCTAGAAAGCACAGTACTCAAGGGGATAATGAAAACAAGATGGGTGTGCTCCGGAGGAATTCAGCAAAAAAAACATATAACTTATAAAACATTTTCTCGTAAACCGGCGAAGATGAGCCAAGTCTGAGATTCTTCTGGCCATTTATGAATCACCAGGGGAGATGGCTATATCCCATAAAGTTCAATCAATCAAGCTTATTTGCATAGCACATTTCAGGAACAAGGCAGTTCACATCATAAAGACACGTACTGTCAACAATTGAGAAACCAATGAAAAAACATTACATTTTGACGACAGCCAGTAAGTTTTGTAAACTCTCATAGTTGTGAGTTTACAACAACAAAAAAAAGAAGACGGCAGCAGTGCAGGAAGACAGAAGATATTGTATGAAATTGATTTACCTACACCATACTTTTAAAAAACAATTACGGCGGACGAAGCAATCCGGTTTCTAGGCTACACAAACGCTTTGAGATGTTCTTGCCCTTCTTATAGAAATGATTCGAGTCTTGTTTATGTTTGTAAATTCTGCGGTTGGCGAGTGTCACAAAGCATACATCATCACTGCATCACTTCTCTGAAGGCGGACCTCTGCTGGTTCTTACACAAGTCAGATGGTGCAGGCCCGACTTCTGACAACCTCGATTGGTATATGATTGCAGTATCTGAGGTACCAGCTGCCTTTAATACCTCTACCTGCATTGTTGTGCCATCTTTATGTGTTCACAAAACACATAAAGATGGCAGAAAGGCACCTTAATCACACCCATAAGTGTTTTGTGAAAGCCATTCTGCACAATATTACGCCGGACAGTAGGATTTAATTTGTAACTATATATAATTTAAGCTGCCATTTGGAGACAGTTCCTCAGTCGGCACTCATATTTGGCAGCTATCATATAAAATCAAAGAGATAACATTTGCAGAGATCTTGTTTGTGTAAGAAATCCTTTTTTGAGATGCTGTTGCTTTAAGGATCTGAGAGAAATATGTCTTTAGTGACAAATTTTGTGGACAAGGCCAGAACAATGAATATATGTGTAACCAGGATAATTTTTCTATATTAGATTCAGTTTATTTTATTTTCCATTTTGTTAGATTTAATTTTATTTATTTTTATTTAAAGGTTTAATTAAAATCCTCTTTTCCTTCATTTATTCAACACCAATCAGGCGAGAACAACATTGTTCTCGCGCGGTTGTGACGTCATGTGACAGCTGCACGTCAGCGTCCTAAATTGACAGCTACGGCTTATATGGCTGCTAATCGCACCTTAGGTAGGAAACGCTGTCGGACCCTGACGTACAGGTAGGCTTCTGGTCTGTTCCCAAAGTGGTTTTCAGATATCTATTGTATATCCTGCAATCGTGTGCCTCTGTTAACTTGCAGACATGTGTTCAATCAACCGAACGTTGTAAAGATCACGGTTGGTCAAGAGGGAATTGGTGAGTGTTTGCTCGGGAGCTAGCATGCTAGCACTAGCCTCCCCAGCCTGTTGTAATTATACACCGATCTAAAGCACATTCAAATTGAAATGCTTACCGAAACTACTGTTGTATAAAAATACTGTTTTGCATAAGTTGCATTTAATTGTTATGTAAACTCCTGCAATTATAAGAAAATACATGTACATGTAAATTGACTATTTAGGCCTGTTTACACAGGCCAGGTGTATTGCAGATCCCCCGCTCAAGGAGTGGCTGAAGGGTCTGGGATACAGCAAGGATTGTCTGGCTTCATGCTGACCAGACTGGCGAGCTAACCGTTTAGTGGATCCTATTATCTGAGGAAACTCTTCCGAACTGGTTGGAGATTCAGCTCAACAAGTCTTCACTGAAGGAACTGGATTATTATTATTTTTATTTGTTTTTTTCCCCTTTCATCATCAACAAAGACTGGTTGACTTCCTTGGTTTAAGGAACCCATTTGGACTTTAAATTGTGGACTAACTTATATATATTGTAAATATTAATACAACTCACCAATTTTGCACCATCTAGCTGTCTCTGTGTTTTTACAATTTGCCACCTCCTCCAGCAGACGAACCTAGTTTTTAAGAGATCACTTGGATTGACTTTAATTTGGATTATTTCTAATCCTACTAATCCTAGAATGTAACACGGGTTACATATGGTACGTATATCATGACTGTTTCCATCTGCCAGACTATCAATGTTCATTTGTTCAAAACAATTAATTAAATTCATGGTTCCATAAATCACATGTGGAACTTCTCCTATAATCATTGCTGTGCCCAAATCCTTGCCAGCATTTGATAAATGAGGCTCAGTGTGAATTTGTTCCAGAGTTAAAATAAATAAATAAATCTAACATCTATACCTTAATCTTGATTCAGGACACTCTACAAATTACTTTCCCAGAGTCAATTACACTGACCTCGACACTGATAAATGACACCCTAGTGATTTTCCGCTATACAACCTCAATTAAAGTGAAGTGAAACTTTATCTTTGCTCCTAACCAAGCATCTTTAATAACAACCAGGCTGCACACGTTGAGCGCATTCATCGATAACACACTTTTGGGGCTCCGGTGAAATGAGGACATTAAGACGGAGGGTACATAAAGCCAAAGTTGCTCGTGCTTACTAGCGACCATCACCACTAACCAATTAATAGTGGGACTCCCTTCTCTGCTTAAGATGTATGGAAATAACAAATGACTGGAGATATTTAAAAAATAAATAAATAAAAGATAGATAAAACTAGAACACTATACATTTTGTTCTCCAGGTAAACCATATTTCATGTACTCCATCAAAGACAATCTATTTTATGTGTGCCAGTATTTTAACCCACAAAATAAGAGCTAAAGGAAACTGACTTCTGATGCCTGAGCAAAAGGATTTCAGATCGTTTCCATTTGGTCGCTCAAAGATGCTCCGTTTGTCATAGCTACAAATGATGAATGCTAGTGTAACGTTACTAAGGTTGATCTGAATGACACAATCCCATGAAAGCATCCTCAGTTTAACAGACTACTAGATATTTTCGGCAGTGTTGTACTACAAAAAAAGGAAAGAAAGGGCTGATTTCTTTGTTTTTAAGTATTGTATCCAAGTCTTCCATCATGGGCAGATTACGGAATAGCTGGCAGAGGGACTTCCTGTCTGTTATTACATCACCAAATAAATAAGGCAGAAAGGCTGAGAGGAAAAGATTTCCACCAGGAAGGGAGTATTATTGTCCAGCTGCTGCAGAGGAAATCAACCTTTACCCTCCCTTCTATTTTACCTCCGCATGACACCTCTACTGCTCTCTGTAGCTTTCTCTTCCCACTGCTGCTTTCATTATTATCAAACTGACTCACATTTTTATTCTTTTCCTTCACAAATAAAGGACTGTTTGTCCTTTTTTTTTTTGTAATTTAGACTGTGTGGGCAAACTTACCAGGCCAATAACATATTTTTTTTATCTTTTTGCCATTTGTCAAGTACTTATGTTATGTACAATGGTTCTAAAGTTTTATAAGAACCAAATAAAAACTCACTGAATCCTTGCCTTCAGTTTAGCTACATACTGTGCAGATTACACTGTCTTCTTTATTGCAACAAAACTAAGTTGAAATGCAGAAGCAGTGTGTGAAAGACTTTGGTCCGCTTGTCGAATAACCTTTAGCAGCAGCAACTACTTTCAATAATAACCAAGTCTTACCACTGTGAATTCTCACCTCCTCTCAACAAACGATGTCTGCAGGCATAATTTTATGCACACCTTTGTGACAGTCAGATAGCCTCGCATGTGATGTGAGAACGTTTTATTGCAAAAAAAAGGGGTCATAACTGGCAGGAAGTGCGAGTGTTCTGCGGGTGCAATAGCACAACCACCGCCGCCGTGCATAACAGCACAGCTGGTGTGAGGTGCTTTTGTTCATACACTTTGCTCGGTTTTTATCAGAATGTGGAATTGGGAGTGAATCTGGATGTACACCAGCAGATCTTTTTTTTTTTTTTTTTAAAGACTGAAAATAACCATTTGTATAATGAGAACAAGTCAGGTTGGCATTAGTTAAGGCCCAGTGTTGTGGTATTCTATGCATCAATCAGCTGTCACTTTCTGCTATATCTCAATAAAATGACTTTAAGCCACAGAAAAGAGTATCACGGAAAATGCTTCAGGTTTTGAAACAACTTTTTAAAGCCTGCATATACCCTGATACAAAGAACCAGTCCCTAGCTATATCAACTGATTTACAAAACTTTAAGTCTTTAGACTATTATTGAAGACATTCAACCACTTAGTAGATATGAAATGCTGTAGGACCAGAACCACGCTTCACGTCTACCCTCTATGTTACTCTGTGTAACTCGAACCTAAAAATATGTAGACCAGAGGAACATACAGTGGATTCTCAATTATTTGCAGCTCAGTATTTGATTTTTCTGTTGAAGGTAACTCCAAATATTTAGTTGAAATTTTACCAATTTGCAGATTTTTTCTTTTTTACCTACAGCGTATGTCAAAAAATTCCAAAGAAATTGTATCTTTGGAAAATGAAATACCAAGCAGCAATGCGACTTTGCATGCTATATGCTCATGTTTGCAAAGCAGCCAATCCTGGAGTGCCATGTTATTATTTACTGTTGCTGATTGGCTGTACACCCAGGAACTGAGATAAGTAAAACTGTAAATGTTAGTTTCTTTGGTAATGGTAAAATACCAGAGATCTTGGTACCTCAGTGATGTACCAATAGCAGAAATAAGGAAAACTGCAAATGTTAGCTTATTTGGTAGCGCTAACACAGTTTCTACTCTGCATATTGTGAATATTAAGGTTTCTTCTGTGTTTGAACTGCTTTAATAGGTAGAAATATTTCTAAATATTAGTGTGGGATCACTATACTACTCCATAATGTATTTTTGGGTCAAACTATGAAACCATATTTTATAGTGGCCTATTGCCTGCTTTGTATTTTGCTTATAGATCGATAATTCAGTCTTGTTTGTTCAAAGGACAATAATTTCCACAAAAAAAGGTTGTTCAGATGTACTTTTGCTGATGTAAACGTAATGCCAACTTTCCTATTTCAGTAGCTAATGTTACATGAACAATATAAATAAACAAACTGGTATCAAGTTACATCAAGGTTTTAAAAAGGTACAGTTTTAAAACCTCTAAGAATTTTCACTATTAATCTCCAACGATCTAAAGTCCCTTTAATGAGAGGCCAGAGGAAGCGCTGCAATGATTGTTGTTTTCTGTGGCAAAGTATAGCATTGGATAGCCCCCTCCCCCACCTGTTGATGCACACTACAGGTCAATTAGCTGAAAATTACTAGATTTCTTCCAAGTTTTGATATTAGGGCGTATTTCCATTGAAAATATACACATGGTGTAGATTATTCTAACACCAGACCCTATATTTTCTGTTATAACTTAAAATAAAAACTATTAGATGAAATTGTAGATTAATACATACATTTTTAATGCTATTTTTGCTGTGGGTTATCATACCATGAGAATGATACTGGCCTATTCACAGTCGGATCTAGCTGAGAGTTTGACGCAGTCTTTTTTAAAAACACCAAGCGAGTGAAGAAACACAACCATGAGAAATGGGAAGTGTCAGCCTAAACTAGTGCTGGATGTAAGGCATAAGACGTCGAGTCACCGTGGAGACATGTTTCCCCATGAGCCACTTGCTGTTACTTCAACTATTGCCTCGACTTCTGCTGGGTTTACATCACATCTCTTCCCACAGTCCTGCTTCATCTTCAACTTTCTCTAAGTCTAATGAAATTCAGCTCTCTTCAAGTGCGTGCATAAATAATCCCAACACCATCACCCCTGTGGAGCCAGCTAAATAATGCATTTCATTCTTCTCATGCTCGTTGCATGCAGTAACACACAAAAAGAAAGCAGGAAAAGCTCAGCAGCACCTCACAATGTTTTCAGTGAAAACAGTGGTTGAAAAAGAAAGAAAATGTCAAGTACAAAGAAAATCTATGCACTATTAAAAAAATTCACTTTTAAATGACAAAACGCTACACAAGCAATTATATTAACATGCCACATTAAAATTGAAGGCTGTCTCACAAAGTGCTAACTGCTGTTAGCACATGACTTTGCCTGGTGAACCGAAAGTAAAAAAGTATTCTACGTACTGTAGATGTGATGGTGAGTGCTTTAAGTTTCACGCCATGTATCCATGTTTAATTCTCTTATTTTGAAGGTAGAAAGGAAGTAGTTCTCAAGTTGCGTTAAATAAAGTAAAAACTTCAGCTCAGTCTGGATAACAATACTCGGTAAAGTGCCAAACACTCCGACTGAATATATTATGTTTATATTTTATGTCATGCTTATGTTGCAGCATTTAGTGTACTTAGTGGAAAAACTAAATACAGAGCAACAGAGTGGAGAAACAAAAAAATTGTACCAAAAATAATTATCAGGCATTATTGATAAAGTGACATTTGATGCTAAACTAAAGATTTATTTTTATGAATTTGGACTGCCTTTGATAATCTATAGTTCAAAGCCTAAAATACTAATAGATTTTTTTCTAAAAAATAAATAAATAAATAAAAATCTAGTTGCAAAAACACATTTCTGATGTTTTTATTACATCATAAGCACCTTAGAATTAAATTAGCCCAAAAATCACACTACATAGTCTTGTCAAACATGGATTGGATTATCTTACACCAAATCTAGATTCTTTAAAACACAGTTTGTGATTTCTGAAATATTATAGAAACAAACTAAGAGAGGGGTTGGTGTTGGTTTCTAAGAAATGTAGCTAAAATCTCATCTCCTTACTGCAAATACAATATTGTATATCATCTGATCTCCTGAGCTGGATACCGCTTGCATGGAAAGAAGACCTAAGAAAACTTTTGATGTTTACCCAACTCAAAGGTTGTCGCTTTGATCTGAACACCCAAAAACCACCAGTATGTGAAAAAGTCTCAGATTAGTGTTTTTGAACATCTTATGTTGTATTTATCTGCCTTCATTTCCTCTTCTGAGATGCAAAAAAATGGCCATACAGACTGCGTTTTCTCTGTTTTTATGTTTGTTTTTTTAAGCTATGTTAAAGGAAACCTACACTCTCTAAAACCTGTGCCTTTGCTTTGTCTAAGCGATAACAGACTGAAGAGCGGTCAAGTTGGACTTCGCTTGGCTAAATTTTGAAAGGATGAGCATCTAGCTGAAAACACCCACAGTTAAACAGAGCAGCAAGCTTATAGAAATATCTAAAACTTCACAACAAGAGCATTAAAAAATATCAACAATCATAAAACAGTAGGCAGTCTTTCTAAAGTGATGGAGGAAACTGGAGCCTCCTGAAGCTCTTACCTGAGTGCTGAGGGTTGCAAGTATGGTGGAACGACGCCTCTCTGTCTCGGTGGATCTGCAGAAACAGGAAGACACTGAATCAGCCTCATCACCATGTGACCGTCACCCACAAAGAAATAACGATGCAGAACGACATTGTCTGTTAAAGAGAGTGCTGCTGCTGCTAATCTGCAGAAGTTACTTTTGCCTCTTTATGAGAGGCAAACGTAAACAACTCGAATGTTCGTGGGACTTCGTGGGACTCTGTGGTTCCTCTCAGGGGGCCAGGGTCTTCGTCTGGCCCACAGAGGAAGTTACTTGAAAAAGATCCAACTTTTTTCTCCGTTCAAAACACGCCGCCGCTCAGATACGCACTAGCGGCCTGTTTGAGATGTGTGGTCACAACGCTGTTGCTCTGCTTGCTTTGTGGGATTAATGTCTACACAACAGCTGCTGTGGTGGTGAGTGTGTGTGTTACAGAGAGGAAGAGAGACAGCAGGTCACCACAGCTAACTCAAAAGCTAGCCAGCCTCAGAGAAGCTTCCTAACTTTTAATGAACACCCACTTTGAGTTGCTTCCAACTATAAATACACCAAATAACTTCTTTTTTTTTTTTTTTCAACCCACTTTGCCACAGGTTGTTGAGCTGACAACTACACAAAAAAAGCACGGCCTGTTAATCTGATGTCTGCGAACAGAGACGCTTTTAGTTTTTTGTCTTCATTACTGTGTTTCTCTTTGCTTTGTTCCAGTCTTTCTTTAGCTCATTTCCTGCCCTCCTTAATTTGCCCCATTTAGCTTCCACCCCCGGTAAGCTCACGCTAAGTCTGGCTCAGATCAGCAAGCTTTAGCGTTAGCCTTTAAACTTGCCTGTACAAAAACGGAGCCTTGAGTTGGGAATAAACAGCTTTATGATCTGAAGGCCACATCCTGTTTTCATCTGGGAAAACAAAAGGTGTTGGTCCAACACGAGTCGGATCGAATTTCACTCACCGACTGTTGGCACGGCAGGCACTTTAATGGACTCTGGAGCGTTTATTCAGAGCCGGTCCAAGATTTTATGGGGCCCGAAGAAGAGATGAATTTGGGGACCCTCTTCCTGTTCAGCTCTCTGGATCTATTCGCTTGACGTAACTGCCTGCAGTTTGGCTGTCACATTTGTGACCCAGTAAGGTGTCCAGAGTCTATGACAGAGTATTTGGGCCAGGCGAAGATGCTTTTTTTAAATTAATTACAAGAATAAAGTCATAATATTGCAAGAATATTGTCGGACAATGATAAAGTTGAAATAATCCAAGAAAAAAGTTGTAATAATGTGAGATATAGTTATAATACGAGAACAAAGTCAAAACAATGTAAGACTAATAATACGGGAATAAAATTGTGATTAAAAAAAAAGTCATACTACAAAATAAATATAACTTCTGAGAATAAATATGATTCTCGAATAAAATGAGAATAAGGTCAGAATAATATGAGAATAGCTGTAACAAAATGAAAAAAAGTCATAATGTTGCAAGAATTTAGTCATACAACAATAAAGTTGAAATATTGCAAGAAAAAAGTTGCAATAATAAGAGAATGAAGTCAATATAATATGAGGATAATAATATGAGAACAAAGTTGATAATAAAACAAGAACAAAGTCATAATATTAAAAGAGTAATATCATAATAAAGCAAGGAAAAAGTTGTAATAATACAAGAATAAAGTCGTAATAATAAAACACCCATAAGAATAAAGTTGAAATAATGTGAGAACAAAGTTATAATATTACCAAAATAAAGTTGAAATATTAGGACATTTAAGTAGTAATTTTCTGAGAAATCCAACACAAAAAAATAATAAAAAGTTATACAGTAGACGTAATCAGTCACACAAATAAGAAAATACTTAACTTTTTAATGCATTGGCATGAAATTATTGTCAGTAGCAGGGTTTTGAAACGATTGAGCCAACGACTTTGTCCATGTCAAAGAATAAACCGGTAATACTGAGTCTTTATTCTGCTAATGTTATGACTGCATTCTTGTAAAATTATGACTCTATTCTCATAATTAAAAAACTAAAATATGTTTAGCCTGGAACTAACACTCCGTCATAAGAGCCCTTGTTCACAAAGTGTAGAAAAAATAGCCAGAAAAAAAATGCAACTGCAAAAGAAAAATAAATAAAGTGTATCTGTAAGAATGCGAGCCACAGATGGAATAGTCTGGAGGCACTGAAAAGATTTATTTCCACTCCTTCTGAGATTAAATAAAGTATATTTTTATTGATTGTGACAGATTCCTGTTAAGTTGGAGGGTTCCTACATTTCAATCTATGAGGAGATTATTTTGGTGTAGAAGAAATATTTCTGCACAGGCAACATATTTTAGACTTATGGATCATACGGATTGACGTCTTACTTAAGGTTAATATGTTCCTGGCAAATAGTCTCTGTAAAGAAAAGCCTTCAAGTCAACGCCAACGACATTGAGAGATCTCACCTCTGGACAAAGATATTAAAGACCAGGGTGAAGCTTTTACAGAAAGAGATTCTCCTGTTTTATAATATATGAATTAAACATTGGACTGTAGATGATGGGCTAAGATGTGTGTGCATGTATCATACACATTTCTGATACAGAAAAGCGAGGGTCAAAGAGGCAAATTTAAGATGAGAGTGCCTCAAGTAAAGGAGGCTGGGAGTGCCTAGTGAAGCACATTTATATCTGATTGATTGATTAATCAAGGTTTTTTTTTTGACACTTGAAAAAAAGGAATTGAAGGAATCGCATCTTTTAACAAGTTTCTAATATTGCATAAAGGAGGCTTAAGTGGTTAAATGAAAAATCTTCAATGAAGAATGTGCCAGTTCTTTTTACCTGAGTAATCATCAGATCAAAAGATTAATCCATTTCTAAAATAACCGTTACCAACTATGTACCTGGTGAACTATGTACTTATAAGTACATAGTTCACCAGGTACATAGTGGGTACAGAAATAAGCTCGCAAAGACAAATGGTGGAAATAATTATTTCCACCTGTATTTCTGTACAGTTGCAGGTTTTAAAAACAGCTGGTGATGGCATGGATAGATGTAGAAGCTTACATAATTTTTTTTTCTACATTTGACAGTTTTTATGTTGTACAAGGTTTGCCATGGATTTCCCATGGATTTTCATCAGATATTACAAACATATAAATACCCAAGACCGGATGAGAGACTCGGCACTACAATGAAGGTCAACTCCAGTGGGGGTTTGAGAAACTAACCCTCTGCTCTCCCAGCGCAAGCTATCGACTAGCCCACTGACCCAGAGCAGAGAAACACTGAGCTCTGTTGTCCAGGCCTGGGAGGAGTGAGCCTTTACATTTTAGCTTTCTTGCAAACACAGACACACACGCGAGCGCGCGTACACACCCATACATAAAACACTGCTACCTCCAACCTGTTCAGGAGAGCCACATGATAAAAGCTTGCTTGTGTTGCCTTGGCTCCTTCATCAAGTCTCACATGCACACAACAAATCCCACACACTTAGATGCAGATTGGTCTCCCCCCGCCCCCTCCCCTTTTCCCTCGCAGCTGTGTTCAGATATCAAACAGGGCCAGCTGAGAGAGAACAAACACGCTGACGAGGAAAGATTAGCTGGCCACAGAGGGCTTCGGTACACACACACAAACGTGAAAGATGTACTGTAAATGCTTGCACAGATTTTGCACGTTCCAGTTGCTGCTTGCTCAAAGGGGCCGGTGTGGATTAACCTCATCAGGGAAAGTGGCACTGGAATGTTAGAAACACACTCAAATGAGGAATGGGAGCTAAAATAAAATATATTTACAGAAAGAGCAGAATTAGAAGATTTTTGGCACTGAATGACCTGGAGTGATGGGGAATGAAATGCACACCTGTGAATGGATCAGAGCATGGAGAAACTAAAAATTGACGCCTCTTTATTTTGGCTGAGTTGATGGAATAAAAATGTATGGCGACTATTAAAGGATATAGCTGAGAAGGCAGTTAATAAAACCCCCAGGATTTCATGTTATTAACTTCTTGATTCTTTTCCTTTGATTTCAACTTCTTGAATAAAACAGCTTCAACATCGCTAACTATCACTGCAGGTTTCATCAACTCAAAATTAAAACTTTAGAACCTTTTTAACACCATTATGTATTTGGTATATGAAATTTACGACCCACTTCACAACAATGTCCAAAACAAAACTGCACACACATACATATATATCCATATATGAAAATCTATATAAAACTATTGAAGAAAAATGTTATTATTTTTGAGATTAACTATAGATCGATATTGTTTAATGTAAGCATACCAATTTTTTTTAAAACATTGGCTTTTCAATTAAAAGTTTTTATGTTTTTTATGCAATGATGAGGTGATTTTTTTGGCTGTATTGAAATCTGATGTCTGCGAACAGAGACGCAGACATAGAATAGCTAACATGCAAATGTTACTACTGGCAAAAAAGATTAAAACGGCGACAGAAATAGTAGGAGAATGAAGGCAGGGCATGTTTTTTAGTAATTATTTCATGAACAAACTTATTCAAGCATGATTGAATAATCACAGTATAAAATACACAAGACCCGAGAGTTTTAAATGTCTTCTATTCAATTTCTGAATGCATTTAAGAGATTTTAAGGCCTCATTTCAGATGCATGACTTTAAGCATTTTTAAGGATGCATGGACACACTGATGAAGAAAAGCGGAAATACAGCAGGACTATTTTCAGGACGTGATCAGTAGAGTCTCGAGGCGTGGGCCATCGAGGCCTGCAAAACAACGAGTCAGTCAGCGATGGAGCCAATCACCCCGACTGCAGGCTGCCAGCCCGTACTCTGAGTCTTGTGCATATTTGTAGTGTCGGGGGAATCTAAACTGCACCCAGTAAAAACACATCTGGTTTAAAAATAAAAGACAGACTGCTGAGTGAGTGTGTGTCTGTGGGTGTGCGTGTGTGTGTGCGCATGCGTGGCAGAGCATGCAGCAGTTGGACTGCTGCCTTGTTTTCAAACAGGCGTGCAGCTAGAGAGGTTGTGCATCACTGAAGGATGCCATGGCAGACCGCATGGCTGTTCCCAAGCCAGGTGTGTTTACGCGGCACGCTTTGTTTGATATGCGACGCTGGTGAGCAGCCGGCCTCGGGATGCAGCTATTCTCAGGTGAACCTGGGAAATGCACTTTCTGCACAGACTAAGTTTTGTTTCCTGAAATCATAAACAACAATAATCAGCATTACTCTATCAAAATCCCCCTCCTCTAAGTTGAAGTGAAATGAAACATCTTGACTCTTTGTGTTCTCTGAGCCTCTTCTCTGCAGTTTTTGTTGCGTCCTGCTGACAGGCAGATGCTGCAACTGTAGGAGGAGCCGCTGCTCTGTGAGATGTTTGGTTAATCCAGAAGAGTGTTTATATGGATGCCATGTGTCAAAATAACAGCCACATGAACGTGTAACAAGGAAGACCTTGTTACTGTATCCATCATTGGGCAACAATACTATGGCTGGTCAACATGAAATATTCTACACATTATCCAAGGTACAAAATGAATCCTTTACAGGATGAACATCCCCAGAGTTCCCAGTCAATTCTTTTAAGCTAAAGGATGGAACCTGCAGGTAGGAGGGAAGGAGAAATGGATGGAGAAAAGGACAGATTTGGAGAAGGACATATAGACGAATGGACCAACAGATAACAAAGACAGACAGGTGGATGGATTTGGAGGGAGTATGGACAGATGGATGTATTGGGAGAAGAGCGGATGGATGAATGAATGGATGGGAAAAGAATGGTTGAATAGATTGGAAGAAGGATGGATGGACTTGGAGGGAAGATGGAAGGATTGGGAGGAAAATAGCTGGAAAGACAGAAAAGGTTTCATGTATGAATGTATGGATTGGGAGAAGGACAAATGGATGATGGATGGATGGTTGGGAGGAGAAAAGGACTGAAAAGGATTCATATGTGTCAGAATGGATTGGAAGAAGGATGGGACGGACGGATGGACTGTTAGAAAGATGGCTAAATGGAATGAGTGACGGACGGACGGATGGACTGGGAAAAGGATGGACAGATGGTTTAGAAAAAGGGCGGAAAGATAGAATGAGAGGGAAATGTCTGGACAGACAGGCCAAGAAAAATATTCACGTACAGTCGGATGAATTGGGAGAATGACAGACAGATGATGGATTGAGAGGACAGACTGACGGATAGATGGATGGACAAATGGATGGATGAAAACAACTAAGTAATTTGAATACCATCAGAAGAAGAACACTTTCCAGAGCAACTTCTTAGAAATTCTGAAATTTGTCAAGTTGACTGCAGCACACTAAGTCCAGAAATATTTCATCCATATCATTTTTTTATTCTATATTTCAAAGCAAACAGTAATCAACAATGCAGCATTGCCATTTTCACTGAAAACATTGAATAATAAACAGGAAATAAGCTCCCAAAAATGGAAAGAAAGACTTACTGAATAGCTTTCCCAAGCCTGTTGGGCGTTTCCCCATCTATCTGTGGAACCGCATGCAGTACTTTAACATCGATCTACTGTACTGCTAAGTTAGTTAGCCGAGCATAAAGGCTCATTCACGGTGACTGTACTTGGTAAGTAGAGTAATGATGTGTTCTGTGACTCCTGGCCAGGAGAGACGCTGGGATGTTAAACGCTGGTTGGAATGAAGTCATTTGGCCAAATGCCTGTTTCCATCTGAGGGCAGAGGAAACCGTTAGCCAGCCACTGCCTTTTCCCACACCACCATATCGCTCACTCTCTTTTCCTCCCTGCTCCTCTGTCAGTCTGTCTGTCTCTCTCTCTCTGTCACACACACTGTTGCTATTCTAGCCTTGTTTTGTAGAGAGAGGCTGACATTAGAACAAGTCCAGAAAGGAAAAAATAGACCAAAGTGAGGTGTTACGTGTAGCAGGGAAACTTTCCCAGATACTCTCCTTCATGTGCCCTCATCCCTAAGTCCCAACTGGTAGCTATGGGCAAATGCAAACAAGCCCAGTAGTGTTTTTAAAGTGAACTTTGTACAGAAATTGTCTGTTTGTAACGGAGACTAATCTCCAGTATGGAGGGAGCAGTCCACTTTCTTCCAGATGTGAACCTCAGGATGACTCACATTCAACAGAAAAGTACTTGCATGTGTGATAAAGGTCATTCCTTGATCAAAGCACATCAATGCTGATGAACTCAGATAACACCCTCAAGACCTTAAAAACAGATTAGAGTTGAGACTGCAGCTAAAAAATCCATCCCAAGAAGAGGCCATAGACTTTATGCTCGAGCTTGATTCGACCTGATAAATTTACTTTTATCATAGGACCGAGCAAGAAGTAAAGGCCACATGTTATTTTAATTAAGATTTTACTGGTTTCATTGTTAGACCACCATTTAAGTAAGCAGTAACTTTTCTTTTTAGCGTTTGTTTAATGTCTTCTATTTTGTTGCTTGCTGTAATGGAAGGGTAAGTCTCGGCCAGTCGCAATTAGTAATAAATCAATTAATTGAATAATAAAGCAAAATCAATCATTTCCATTTACACTATTTATCATTTTTCTCTATTCTCTTTCTACCAAAAACTGGATGACTGTAGTCTTCACTCTTTTATTTTGGTCTCAACTAGAGCTTTTTTTTTTTTTTTAAAGGACAATCTTGATTACACAGTCTTTACAATTCATTTTATCTGTTGCTTCTGTTGTTTTGTTTTATTTTAGATATTTAAAATGTCTTCCAGGGGCGTGCCGTGGTGGCGTAGGGGTTAGCGCGACCCACATTTGGAGGCCTTGAGTCCTCGACACGGCCGTCACGGGTTCGACTCCCGGACCAGGCAGCATTTGCCGCATGTCTTCCCCCCTCTCCTTACCCCATTCCTGTCAGCCTACTGTCAAAATAAGGGACACTAGAGCCCACAAAAAGCCCCCTGGTGGGGGAAAAAAAAATAAATAAATAAATAAAATGTCTTCCAGTCCCAGTGTTAAATGTTCATTAGAATTTGAAGTTTATTGATCTTCCAGATCAATAATCTTGCAGTATTATGATCTTGTATTATAATGCCATTACCAACGTATTACTTAAAAAACGTCTCAAAACAATACTGCAATAACTTCTGGAACAATTTATTGCCCAGCAAAATTTGTCATCGTGACAAGCCTAAGTGAGTGAAGTGCAAATCATCGCCAGCGTCTAATATCAAAGCGAACTGGGGCCATGTGTGATTGGCAGAAGCGAAGGAGAGCGGGGAAATGTGCGCATGCAGTGCACTGGGCTTGTTACAGTCTAACTTCTGCACCCTACTTACTTTCTTTATATCCTCAACAAGTTAAACTATCTACTCCTCTATTTGCATTATAATAAGGAGTTTAACACAACTTTACACTCTTCATTCTCATTTGGTTTTCTCTGTGCTGTATGTATTGCAAGCGCCACAGAAGCCCAGAGTTTGACCCAACTCGGAGCTTCTGTGGTGACTTTATGCCAGGAATGTTATGAACATGGCTTAATCGTCAATGGCAAAGATGTTCCAAGACGTAGCTTCATGAAGGAAGAGATGAGCAGAAAAGTCAAGCTTTTGATATGCTGCTCTGGCTACTTATTTCAATCACCAATGATCAAGAGGTATAACCAAATGACTGAAGTCCCCAGTAGGGAAAGCATTGATTAGTGCAAAGGTTAACTGTAAATTGACAGATTGAAAACATGGAGTCTCTATGTCTCTCGGCTGGCCTTGGAACGCCTTGGGATTCCCCCGAAGGAGCTGGAAGAAGTGGCTGGGGAGAGGGAAGTTTGGGCCTCCCTTCTGAAACTGCTACCCCCGCGACCCGACCCCAGATAAGCAGCAGACAATGAATGAATGGATGGATGGATGAAAACATGGAGTGGCGTTTGCTTAGTTTCACAACAGTAGTCTTATTAGCTGACTGCAGCTGACTGCCCGTGTGCAGCATTACCCTGGAACCTGATGTTTTAAATCCAAGATCTTGAGTAAATGAAGGGTTTGGTTAGCTTAAATGCTAGAAACCAACACAGTAAATTCTGCAGAGTTAAATCAACACTATGCCGAGTATATTTGGTCCTTATCAGAACTGGTGTCAATTTAACTCTTTTCAGAGTTATTTCAACAAGAAACTGAGTAGCTTTAACACTTGAAAAAGTTATAACTACTCAAACTATTGTTGAAATAACTCTATAGGAGTTAAATTAATGCCAATTCTGAAAGGGACCAAATAAACTCGGCATAGTGTTGATTTAACTCTGCAGAATTTACTGTCAATGTGAACTTCTTGGCTTTGAGATAAAACGTAAAATAATTGAACATATATCAACCCAGGCCTTTAGATCACTTTGCTTTCTCTTGCATGTTTGCAGAACAACTGGGGATGAAGCGTGTGACTACACTTTTATATTTAATTTGAGCAAAATATGTTGGTTTAGATTTCAGTAGGGAGCAGCATTGTTGACAAATGACAGATTGGTTTTCCAAGCCTAAGTGAGAGTAAACACCGTTATTATGACTCGATCAGGTGGTGTTTGATCCTCTGAAACATCTTGTGAGGATCACTTAATCGCGACGTGTGATTTTGTTTGTCGCCAACCTGCTCCATATTTGGCTTGGAGCAGGTTCAGCGCTGCAAAAATTAATGGATTGTGATTAATGTTGAAATAGTGTAGACCCAAATCAGCAATCAAGGCAAACCAAACTCCACAGTGGACAAAAAAAAACAACAAAAAAAACTTGCTATAGAGCTCTGTGTGTAGAAAAGAAAAGGTGCCATTTGGGGCTTTAAATAGCATTACCCATATGGGAGCCGTGTAAAAGCCCATTTACAAAAAAAAACTGAAAAACTCCACTTAGCTCTCATTTCAACCAATTTGACACAAAATCATTACAGTTCAGTACTCGAGAGGATATAATTACAGTACGACAGCCATTTTCAGAGAAGTTTATACTCTGTTTAAGCTGCAGAGTTTGTCGGACAAGTACCCGCTGTGCTGACCAAATAACCCCAGGAAGACCTTTAACAGCCTCAGCCTCATTAAGTTTTATGCACAGTCGTTCCACAGAGATGGACAGAGAGCAGGCATCCGCCATGGTGTCACATAAAGCATAAGCATATGCAGGAGCTTCCATGCAGAAACCACACTCCGCCCCGAATAATAAGCACTCTGTGTCTGAAGGGCCACTATCAACAAACGTGCAATCATGCACCAGCGTGCAACACAACAGAAAACCCTTGAAACACCCATGGCAGACCCCCACAGTTTTGTCAAAGCACATTGAAGCAATTTATGATACTTCTGGTAATGCTTTGTTTAAGAAAAAAACTTTTTTTTTTGGAAGAGCTTTTATGAGTCAGCTTTACCGGGCCTGCGATACCAACCTGTCTCAGGAACTGGGGCTGCTAATTCACTTCATGAGGCGCTATTAAATTGACTTCATTTAAAGTAATGATGAACATTACTTATCTCTGGCCTCCTTTTTTTTATGGTTTGCTTTTACGAATTGGGTCCCGCTTTCAAATTTCTCCCCCTGCCTTTTACTACTTTTGCCATTACGTTTTTATCTGTCTGCGGCTCTTAACGGCTCCGCGTTCAAAGCTTCTGCTCCAAAATGACTGTTATTACTGTGGCACCGGCCGTATTGTAAAGCCAAAACAACTTTGTTTGAAAAGTGCAGGGAAGTGGCCTACCTTGATGAGAACCACGTCCACCGCGCGCTCTCCTTTGGCGCAGAGGCTGTACCTCCGCTTGTGTCGTTCGTACATTTTCCTACAAATATCCAGAAAGGGGTTTTTATGGATTGGAGTGGGGGAGAAAGAAAGTCCACGAGTAGCGCTCTTGAGGAGAGGCTGAAGCTGTCTGCTAAGCCTCACCTCTGGCTGCCACAGAGGCAGCCTCCAACCAAACTCCAGCTCCGGTCCCACCCTCCTCCTTCGCCTTCTTACCCTCCCTCCCTTCTTTTTCTCGTCCTCTGTCGTCTCTCAACTTCTCCAGACTCCGTCTGACTCATGCCTTTGCTCTCGCTCGCCTTAACAAGGCTGTGAATGCCTCTCTCTCATCATGTGAAGAAGCAATCAGAAGAGCTGCATTGTTACCTTATGACAGATGACAAAAGGCCGTTATTGACTTAGTTGGAGTGATTAAATCATCCTTGTTCTGCATTTCTTCCACCATTATGAGGTGCCGATGAGTTACCAGGCCAACAAGAGTCCCCTACCAGACCAACACAACCTTTTGCGAAGCTAAAAATATGTCACATTTTAATTTTCACAAAAATATTTGTGAAAATTAAGATCTACATCTTAAAGATACAGATGTTAATTTGGTTTCCCAAATAGCTAAAATATAATAGCTTGAAATTTCAAACGAATTTAAATGTGTATATACAGTTAGCACAAAAAGAAAAGGAAATATGTGTTTGGTTTTTGTTGTTAATGATTCTTGGCAATAGAGTCAACAATTTTTTTGTGAACTTTTCATACATCCATTTAAGGGCTGGACAATGAATCAATAACAATATATATCACAATAAACATAAAAATTATTTCAATGAACTCCAGTCCAGAACACAGTATTCTGAGATATGTAGGCAGAGGAAAGTCTTTTGCTGATCAGTCTTATCAACTAATTCACTCACTCACTTTTTGATTAGCTAGCATCATCCCTTAGTGAAACTTGCACAGCAGATGTTTCAGGTTTTGTCACCGTAATTTATAACCGATTAAAAATAAACAACTGTGGGAAGAAAAAACTGTGGATAAAACAGGAAAGGTCATGCCACCAGTTTGGGAGTATTTCAAATATGTAAAACAAAAATCTGTTAAAAAAATTATCCGATATAGACTGATATGGAACGCTTACATCGTGAAACGTTTTTCAGTCTAATCCATTTCCTCTCCACTACAGGTCAGCTAACTGGAAAACAAAATGTTTTCAGGACTAAAATCTAGCTATTAGAAATATTTTGGGTTTGCAGACTAATGATGATTTAAAATAGCAGCAGAAAGGTCTAATTTTCTGTGCATCATCAATGTTTGATTACAAGCTGCTACTAAATTTACTAAATGTTTTTAATCTATTGTTGGCATACATGATAAAATCAAGATGACAAAAAAGATATGGTCTAGCTAACATAAATGTAATTGTTAACAGCCAGTGTATTAATTTCGCAACTGTAGGCATTATCTATGATACAGTTTTAAATGAGAGGAATGATGTATTTTTGTGTAAGTGCCAAACGCAGTTTTATTTTTAATCTAGTTCACGGGCCATAGATAAGGATCTTAACAGATAGCAGTGATGTGTTCTAGCAACCGCTATAACCAAAACAGCTGTCTGTGCAAAACACAGATGGTTCCCAGGAGCACCGCCCATCTATTTCTTCTACATGTGTTGAAACTTTTTTTTCTTCTTTATGAACGGTCTGTTGTTTCTTGCAAGTCATGTCTGACAGAGCATTGGTCAAAATTCATCTGTGCATTACCTATTTCCAAAAAGAAATTTTTTTTTTTTTTTTTTTTTTTTTTACATCCTGCAATTGTAAATATACACAACAACATATATTACAGCTGTAATTGCTGTTCTGCGATGTCATGAAACCAGGATGTTTGCTTATGCTTGCTCTAGTCTGGACCTGTCATGCACAATGCAGGTTGGAAGTTATTGGGGTTTTCTATGCAGCTTTCTTCTGCCTATATGGCAGAATAACAATGCAACAGAAGACAATGATCATCCTCTGGAACAACGTCCCAGCAGACGTGTCCAAGTGTTTTACTGCTAGTTATCAAGCAAAGGTTTGGCAACATTCCTCGCCCATCCTAACGCCTAATGAGCACCAGAGAGACTGTTTAAAACATGAGACCAACAGCGCGGGATGAAAACAGAAACCCGACTGAGAGGGTGTGTCTGCAGTGAAAGCTGACCCTGACGGCATCGTGAAGCCGACAGACTTCATTGATGAAGAATTTATAGCGTTTAGTAGCAGTTACTGCATTTGAAAGATGTGGGGGGGAAAAAAGCTATTGTCCTGGGAAAGTCCTTTCTTACTCTTCTGCGACCTGACGTTCTTTGGTGAGTCCATTGGTTTTCGGTTATGTTTGAATTAATCCAAACCAACCGCCAATACATTTGAACTTACCAATGATAGACACAAGAAACTTAGTCAGCTAGCTAGCAAGGGTAAATTAGTGGCATCCTCAACCACCTTGATTCACAGAACGCAGTGAACATGTCTGCATGTGACTCAAACTGTTCCCTGAGAGATAAGTCCCAAGATTAAATAGGGCTACTATGACAACACTTAAAACCTGCTATTAACGTATTTAAGGTCAAGACATTTTAAATATGTAGTTTTAGATAAATTAATACAAGACATTTTAAGGATATGCATACACCTTACATCTATTACCTAGTTTTTAAATTAAAAAAAAAAAAAATTTAAGAATTTCAAAAAGCAAGCCACAACTAAATTTTATTATGCTAAAATCTTCCATCTTATTAAATGTTCACCCAGTCCCACTCACTAATGTGCAAACAATAATACACCGATATGCAAATCAATTTCTCCAAAGCTACGTTGACATGTTACAGGAGGAATCTGGAAATTAAGCCACAACTTTAAGATTGCAAGACGACTACTCTTCCCACTTGGTCACAGTCAGTCTTTAACATGTATATGAAGTCTGTTGGTACCATTGATTCAACACGAAGTATTTCCCAACAGCAGAATATGGTGGGCAGAGGAGCAATGCTGTTTAAATTGATTCCTACACTTTACTTCAACTCATGAAGTGATATAGACACTTTTACTGGATCAAAATTCCCAAATATAACAAGGATAAAGGGAAATACAACCAAACAGTTGGTCATATCAAATCAAAGAATCAACTATAAAGCTCCTCCATGGTGTAACCTAGCGCACCCTACTGTTATACTGCTGGGTCTCGGTGTTAAAATCCCTACACTGCTCTGTCTTTAACAGCCAGGGTAAGGGGGCAGCTCGGCTGTGACCTGCAATGATTGATCACAGATTATTTCCACCAGTAGGGGAAGCCTTGCTTTAACTGAACACCATCACAAAAGTTTTTTCTCCTCCAAAAGAAATCTGTCCACATTTTTATCGTATTCATCTTGGATTGGAGAAAGAAGAAAAACAGAACACGAACAGATTAGTATTATTAGCTTGGCTTCATTCTGACTGTATTTTTAACACAAGAGACAATTTTGATTTTTAATCTGATGAGTTTTGTGGGTGTACAAAAATGTTTTGATTAGTATTTTTATATGTATAATCACCTTTTTGAATTAACCTGATGGGGTCAATTCCTGATATGTAAAAAATTGAATTGACACTGAAAGATGATGATGAAACAGATTTTTTCTTCCATATAATATCTAAAACAGAACGGTACTCCTAGCAATTGGGTAATATATATGATATATACACTTGAAAGGCTTTTATTTTTACATTTTGCTTAGGTTCATGTAGCTCAGTTTAAAAAATATTATGCATATGATAATATTTGATTGTTCAAATTTGTGTTTATCTGGAAATAATGTTTAACAATGAGCAATTTTTATTTTTTTAAAAAGAAAAGTTAAATATTTATTCTAAACATTGATAGGAACTTGAATTGATTACGAACCAAAATTCTGCATCTATTCCACTTCAACTCCAAAAACAGTGAGACTCTGAATACAAGAATGTGAACCACTCATGGAATATTACAATATACAAAATTTTTATAACGTCCAGCTATAAAAAAGTATTCCCAAACACTTAACAATGACTTGCACAACAAAACTTACCAATGGCCCAAACAGACTTGGATGGTTTACTTGAAACAAAATTATTACGATTTCTCCAGCTTTTCCATATAACTTTTATCTGAGGTCGATAAGAATCAAATATGAACTCCTGAAAACTCTTTTTATTAAAAAAAAACAAAAAACTGTGGCTTTTTCCATTTCAAATTAAACCACTTTGACATTTATTTTTATACTTTTATACATTTCTTTTCTCTCAGGGTCAAGGAGGTTTTGCTTTCACTCTTCGGATTGTAACGTTTCCTGCTTTAGGGGAACTCTCTTATGTACATTTTCAGTTTGTTTAACACCAACTAACCCCTCTTTTATACAGAAACCCACACTCAAAATGCTGATCCGAATCCATCTCATGTTTATCCATCAGTCCTGGCTGCTGGTAATAAAACCTACGTCAGGACCGATTAAACAAGAGCTTTACACTTTATGCATCAAGGTGTGTCTAAGAAGCGTAGCATTAAACAAAAGAAGCATCTTGCTTCTAAATGTAAATATATACTGTTTGGTCAAAGATACATGCCCTTTTGATATTTTTAATTGGAAATGTATTAACAAAAGTCCAGACAGATGAGGATGGTGATCAATATAAGCTGATTTCCATAAGAAAACTAAAAAGGGAGATGCAAGGTTTTTGCCCCACAGCAATGATGAAAGAATGCTAGGCATGTAGAATCAAGCAAAGCTAAAGTGCCCCTCTGTCTAACAAGTCAAAACACACAGTGTGGGATTATTGATTCCTGCATTAATCTCAGGTCTAATTCCACCTGCCTTCGGATTTGCTGCTTATTATTCGGTCCAGAAATCAAACCGAATTCTGAGGCTTATTCTGAAAATCAAAGAGCGAGGGGGAGAAGTTTCTGCCACTGAGGTTACGTCGCCCTCTGCTGACGACCCCGCCTCCCTGCAGGCTCCTCTCATTTCCACCACCCTCCCCGTCCCTCCCAAAACATCTGGCATTCAGAACAAGCCGCTGACCCAGACCGCAGCCCAGGAATAAGCCGAGCCACTCCAGTCTATGGCTGCAGAGGAATCCGTCAGTCAGCAACATTTGGGAGCAAAGCTTCGTCTAGCTAAGGATTGCATCCATGTGTTCGGAGGCTGAGCAGACAGGAAGGGGGAGAGCAGGCTCGCCTAATGGGAGAGAGCAGCAGAGGAGTCCTTGTTGATCTTAAAGCGGTCCTAACAGTCATTCAGGTCTTCAACACCATATGGGGATTTAATAAAAGACAGAGAGTCACTCGACCTACAAGAAACACTCTGGGTTCTTGCTGTCCCTCAAAAACATTTGGTGGAGTTATTCACTGACCAAAAAGGCTGGAAACCCTGACTTTTCTCAAGTCACAACATTGTCAACATTCGACCAGGAAATATGCACACTGTAATAACCACTATAAGGCTTTCTGAAATCATCACCCGCGCAGCAATCCTGACAACGACACAAACAAAGAGGCCCAGACTTTTTTTCAGTAAAATCAATCAGATCTCGTCGCCATCGTTTTTCTTTTGCTCATTTTGCTCTTAATTATCTGTATTAACGTCACACAAGTCAACTTCTCCTAACCTTTTTTGCATTATTTATATTCCTAAACTCAAATTTTCTGTCTTCAAAACGGGATTTGTTTGCATTTTGCTCTCCTGAGTTAAATATTTGAGCCATATTTGAAAACACCGCATGGGTTTTAGTGAAATTTGGCAGAAATAATAATAATTTAAATAGATGCAATCAGTTTGTAAGTAAGGCGGACAGGCGTAGTTTGATTTTACTGTAAATTTCAGCTAAGATGCTATGAAAACCAGATGATCTTTAAGTTTACAGATGTATAAACCACAAATCCTCAGCAGAAGTAAGACAAATCCAAATCAGTTACTCCAACCATGGCCTGCACAACATATAAAAACACTTTAAAAAAATGATTAAAAATAAATGTAAACACATTAACTGTGTTTTCATAATAGTCAAAAATGGCTTTTGTTCTTCCACAGCCTCTATACTATGCTTTGTTCTAAAACAAAATAATAAAATAAATCCTCCTGCCAAATGCTACCTGATGCGTTTAAAGACACACTTTATCATCAAAGCCACATTTACAACAAGGCTCAAAGACAGAGCGGAGATTCTCATCATACCGTCGAGGAGTCCACTCCCTCTGCTGGGCCGTTTTCTTCCTCCCCCGTGCATCTCACGGCGTCCTTGGGTTTGTCGACTTCCATCTCTGGAGAAATGCACGCAAACACAGCACAGTCAGTCCTACAGCACATCTTCAGAATACACAGAGTTCGTGTTAAAAAGCTTCCAAAGGGCACATACATGTCCAGAATTTGTTAAGACTGAAAAGAAAATATAAGAAAATGTTCTCATAAGAAGATAAAAAAAATCTTTGCTCCTGTTCCTTAAGTAAATATGATGTGTTGAATATGAGAGGAAGTGAAAAACTACGGACAAAAAAGAGGAACTGACTACGATAAGATGTCCAAAACGTTGATTTACAACCTGAGAAAAATCAGAGACCCTGTCAGTGATGTTCTAGGGAGTCGAGGCCGCTGTCGTGCTGTAAATTTATCCTCGCACTTCACAACGACACGCCGCTGCGGGAGTGATGCAAAGCACCAACCTTGCCCTCTGTACCTGTCTTTATTCTGCACAATTATTTCAGAGGAGTGAAAATTGCACACGGGAAAAGAGTTGGAAGCTCACTGAGAAGATGAGAGACTTTTTAAAAGTCTGACTTCTTGTTCCAAACACACACACACCAGCTGGCCTGGGAGTGTTTGTTTTGCACAGTCCTGCCTCCTAGCTGTGTGTCTGAAAGCCGGTCACGTGCTGAGGTAATGTGACTGCCGTCTGCTGACATATGCGACGCCCTGCAGCCAGAACAATGCATGTAATCACTTTAAAAGCGCGCATCGAAAGTATTGATACCCCTTGAACATTTTCCCACTTTTGTGAGGCAACAACCACACATTTAAATGCGTTTCATGTGACGGGTCTGCACAACCAGAGCACAGTTGTGAAGGGGAAGGAAAACGACAATGGATGCTTCGTAGAAACACTTTTAACTTGAGTTACTGTTATGTCAGTTTTGTGCATCTAGAGATGGAAATTGTTGCTCACTTTCCTTCCCAAAAACAGCTCCAGCTCAGTCAGATGGGATGGAGAACGTAAAAGTGTTGCCAACTGCCAAATCTGTTGAGGATAAAACTAATAGTTGTCCTGTCACCTGAGCTGTAGATCTTCATAGTTACCATTGATCTCTTGGCTGCTCCTCTCACTAATGTGCAACAGATGAACAATGTAGGGCTGCAGCTAATGGTTACTTTAGTAATAGACTATTCCACAGAATTAATCATACAAAAAAAAAACATTGGCACAATCTGCAGATTTTTATGCCGAGCCGTTTTTATACTGTGAAATAAACTATTCAATTCCTTTTTCAAATAATGAAACAAACATTTTATTGCCTAAAATGCAATAACCTAGCATTCCTTTAGTGTACGCTTGATCATTTGCAGCAAAGGATGCAGCGGCAGCTAGAAAAAAAAAAGACTTCTAACATCAACATGTGAAAAGTTCAGTCCTTTCTGCTTGACCCAACATCAGTACCTCATAGAGCTAATCCGTTATTTTATTATTATTCATAACTGAGATTTGTTTTTAAAAGAAATTGAACCAGGCAAAGTCAAATATATGCCACAGTTCTGGGTCGAAAAACGTTTTTTATATATCCTAAATGCAAAATGTATATTTTTGTTGTCAGGTTTTGGCTTAATTCCTGCTTTGAGTGTATCGTTCTTTCAGGAAATAGTCTTTTTTTTTGTCCATTGCTAAATTAGTTGTTTATTTCAGTAATCGATTCATCGCGACTAATCATTTCACCCTTAGAGCATCACTCTGAGGGATGCTTACATCCCGTGTGGTGTGACGTGTTCCTTGGTCTTCGGGAAGCTGTTCACTAATGCTTTCTATGAAACCTATGAAGCCTTCACAGAACAGCTGGTGATACTGAGAAGTACTGACATTCAGACTGTTTAAGTGGCTTCTTAGAACAATTCAAGTCGCACTAGATTTTATCTGGAGTTTTCACAGTAAAAGGAGTTGAATACATTTTTTGTTTTTTGCTTCCTTCTTTCATTCACTTCAGAGGACTTCATTACTTTGCTTTATTGTCAAATGAAATCCAAATAAAACATGTTCAAGATAGTGGTTGTAATGTAACAAAACATAGCTAGAGGAGTATTGAAGTTTTTGTAAGGCCCTGTATGAATATTGTTCGGAGTGGATCTCAGAAGCTCACGAAGTAAACGCAACAGGTCTTAGCGACAGTGATATATCACTGTCGCAGCAAGATGTCAGAGATATGCTAAAAACCCACTCCGACCACAATTAAAGCGAGCTGCATGGCATTTAACTTAGCAGAGCTTTTCCCATTAATCACGAGAAAAGCACTGAATCGGATTTAGAAAATGAGCTTAGGAATGAAACATTGACAAACAAATCACCCCGTGAGGCATGAGGGTGCGAACCTGAAATAAAACCAATGAGAAAAGTAAATAAATCAGCATTTCCAACCTCGGTCGGCAGTCGCGCAGCTTTCTGTCGCTCCATGCAGTGAATCGGCAGAGTCTGGGTTGGCAGCCATTTGATCCTCGACGGGAGTGTCCACAGATGATTCAGCGACAGCAGCAGGTGGTTCCAGTTCCAAAGAGATACCATCTACGGTGTCTGACGAAGGATCGGCGTCCTGTGCTGAGATGGCGAGCTGACCCTCAGTCGACCCCGTGTCCTCAGTCTCCTTTAAGTCATCCTGTTCAGGTTGTGTTTGTACATTCCTACTCTCCTCTGCTCCCTCTGGTTTATCCCTGGTGTCCATCTGTTGATCGTCTTCGACCGGGCCGTTGACTTTGACCTCTGATTCAGACTGGATGTCAATATTCCCATCAGAGCTGCAGGACTGCTTGATGTTACCTTCACCAGGTTCTGAAGTAGGGACATCCTCACTGACTAAAGGAATTGGATCCAACACTGAATCCTGTTCAGGACATTCTATAAGCAGTTCCTCACAACTCTCAGAAATCAAGCAATCCATTGTCTTAAAGTCATCTAGCAGCTCTGATTCATACTCCAACTCATCTCTACTACCAACTGAAGGGTTCAGGGAACTGACGGTACCAGCGTCCAACAAAAGCTCATTGTCGTCACCTGGTGAGTGTTCATGGTTTACGCTGGGTGTTAGATCATTTAAGTCCTCGGTACATCCTGTTGAGGATATATCTATCTTCATAGTTTGATCTCCCTCCTGCATGGTGCTTTTATCCTCAGTAGGGTGAAATATTTCCGTTGAAGAACTTCCAAAGGATCTAAAGCTTCCTTCGTCGTCACTGGAGACATGGTGTGCCACGCCTGAATCCTGGTCAGCCTTCCTCTTAGTGAGCATATTTCCTGGTGATGACTGGTCAGTCCGTGTTTCTTCCTCGGCACTGTTCAAAACCCAAAAATCGAAGTTCTTGAGTTCGTCTGGAACGAAATCCTGAAGTTTGGTGGCGTCTTTGCTGTTGCTCTCAGCTCCAGTGTCAGTCCCAGAATGACGGGCAGCTTCTGGACCGGAGCCCTGCTCCTGCTCGGCTGCGTAATCCTGACCAGCTGTTTCCTGGTTTTGTTCTTGGCTGTTTATGTCTGGCGGAGGTTCCCCCTCGCGAAGGCCTTCTATCAGCAGTAGTGGAACGGCAGATTCACGCCGCTCGATTACATCACCGCAGGCTATCGCCGAAAGGTCGGGGAGGTCTCCTGGGGTTGAAATGGGGTCCATTAACTCTTCCCTCTCAACATCCTTTTCTTCCTCCTCATCTGAATTGAACCCATCAAAGGATTTTTGGGGAAGTTCTGCTTGTTCCTCAATGTTCTCTCCATCTTGAGATCTCAACTTTGTTTCTGATTCGGGGGAATTTAAAAGTTCAGAACTCCCTGACAACGGAGACTGGCCCATGACTGAAGAGTCTCCGCTGGCTGTTGTCAGAACCGTGTGCTCTGATCCGCCCTCCTCCTCTCCCCTCGTGGCTGCGCAGTCTCCCGCTTCCTGCTCCTCTCCCTCCCCGGCCTCCTGTTCTTCCCGGATCACAGCTTCCTCTGTCTGTTTACCGCAGTCTTCTGCAGGGACATTTCCCACAGTGACGCTTTCCCCTTCAGCCTCACCCTTTGCCCCTTCACTCCTGTCACACAAATTTAACCCGGGACAGGAGTCAGCCCTCCCGTCCCGCTCCCCTTGGCAGCCTTTTCCCTCAGAGTTTGAACTGAGACACACCCCGTCCCCCTGGGGTTCCAGGTGCCGGGGAGGGATTTCTGACGCTGGAGGCAAACTTTCGTCTTTCTCCGAGTTACAAGTCTCGCCGAGTTCACCTACAAAGGAGTTGCCGCTCTCCTCTTTGATCCTTTCTCCGTTGCTCCCTCCGGTTTCTGAAAGCAAGCACTCTGACGTTGAGTGGAGCTGCTGGAGTCGCTCCTGACAGGTTAAGTCTGTTTTCACACCGTCACAACACTCAGCAGCAGTGTGGAGTGAGTCCAACTGCAGCTCCAAGACAGAAACTCCCTGCAGAGGACAGAAAAATGTTACACTTTGGCTTTATTTTAGTAGAGAAACTAACAGAGCTGCACTCTTTCCGTCTCTTATCAACAGCCAGCTTCTGTGATTACATAAGGTGTTCCACTGCTTAAACAAACTAAAGCCTGAAGGTTAAAAAAATAAAAAGACAAACAAGCTGCAGACCGGGAGCAGACAGGCTGCTAGATGACACCAGCGGGACAGGAGATAAGGGGTAAGGTGACTTACCTTAGCATGGAGGTGGCCTAAAAAGTGCAGAAGATACTCCACGCTCTCCTGAAGGGTCGGAGCGCTGCGGCCAGGGCGAACGCTCACCGTCAGAGTGTGTGTGTTCAGCGTGGGGGAGTTGCAGCACACCCGAGCATCCGCGGACACCAGCTGAAGAGTTTCAGACTCCTCACCCGCCTCCGTCTCGGCCCTGCCGTGAAACAAGCGTTGTGATAACTTCCTTGAAAGTGGTTGATAAACCTTCCAGGAAAACTTTTACATCCTCCTCTCAAGTGTTCCAACTTAAAGCGTGTTCCGACTTTTATTTCTTGCTTGCAGAGACAGTTCCGCAAAGCGGGACGCACCTCCTTTTAGGGCAGATCTGTTTGCGCAATCCTGGGTGGATCGCTTCAGCTCAACGCCGAGGCCTGCTGCCTGAAGTCACCGGCTCGTGCTGAGAGTGACTTCACTTTTTAAGAGCCAAATGTAATCATCAACACATAAAGGGAGGGTTGGACGTTTTAAAACTACACCCGGCAACAAGGAAGCTCTCTAAGTGGCCGTTTTCTTTCAGTTAGTGGCATCCTCGTTTTACGTCAAGTGCAAACTATTCTGCCATAAACAGAGCATTTTCACTTTAAGATCCTCAACCCATTTAGTTAGCAGCTTGGTTTTTTTCTTCCTTGTACTTATATTGTCTATAGAGGACTGGCATAATTTGACTCTACAAGTCTTTCAATAAGAAGGGTAATATTGTGGCTAATATCTGACAACTTCAACAATAGCACTATTAGAATTCCCGAGCTACTTCCCGTGACTGGGATGGGAATGGGAATGCCACATGCCTTCGACTTGTCTCTATGCACTGAGTTGGAAGTGCCGAGAAGGGTTGCTTTGGGGGCTGAGTGCCCATGTTCTTTGAATACATCTATTGTTCCATGAAGACAATATCATTGCAACAAAGGAAGGAGGAGCCAAATTAGCAGCCTTCTGGTATGCTTCCATACAAGTGTTTGCAGTAATCATCGCTTTCTTCCCTGTGCAGTCATTCAGTTCCTGTCAATTCACCCTTTCGCTGTACATCACACTCATTTTGACATGTAGTTCTTACCTCTGCTCTAAAACCATCAGTTTCAGCTAATTTTTTTTCAGAATTAAATGTTTTCATTAGTTTTGAATATAAATTCCAAAAAATATTCAGGCTTCAAAGGTAATTGAAGTAATACGTATATTATTGCCTGAACAATCTGTATTTCATTCTATTCCTAGCTATTTTAATACTGATCTCATGGAATATGGCATGGAACCAACGTGTACCAAACCAAAACACCTCCAAGTGGACCCTCCTGGTAGATTTATAGAGTTATATAGTCACATTTCCCAGCAGCAGAATGCAGAAAATGACTTAAAAATGTCAGGTGAACTGACGGATGGTTCGTATGAAGTGTCTTGCAGGAGTTGGTACCATTTTGTACTTGAAAAACAAAAACATGAATGAATAAATAAATACATGAATAAAAAGAAATCAGTTACAAAATGAACCAAAATTCCAAAGCTACGGAAGGGGCAAAATGACCAGGTTATAGCGTGAAGAAGGTTTGGATGAACCGTGGCTTATTTTTTTGAGCAATGTGCCTATAAAAAAAGATAGTAAAAAAATAAATAAATAAATAAAAAACAGAAAAACGTCTTACTACTACCAATCTGACCATTTTTGAGAAACAAGCTACACATGAGTCAGACTGTGAGATAATGAAGGGAATTTTCTTTGGTACAAAGTCCTGTTACATCATTCAAATATATATAGTGTTGCTTTTGGTGTGCTCTAATTCGAAATAGTGGGTGTATACTGAGATCAATGGTGTGGAAATCCCAGTGTTCAAATGTGTGACGACCTAGTGTGCTACTTTCCTATGATATACAAATATCATTTTATGTATTTGTTCATATTAAAACATTCAATTGACCATCTGGGGAATGACATTTCAGTGCTCCTTGAATTTCTTCCAGAGACATTCCTCTTTAACCTTTGCTACACACTGCCGGTCATCTGGCTGAAAGAATGCTTTTACGTTTTTTTGTTCATAAATTCAAAATGTATATAGTTTTTGCACAATTTTGCCTTAATTATTGCTCTGATTGTTGGCCTTCTTTATAGTCTGTGTACTCCACTTAATAAGAAATCAATTGCCTAATTAGTTGATTATTTCAGCAATCAATTTATCACATTTAATTTGATTAATCATAATTCGTTGAGCCCTAATAGCAAGTTTATCAAAATAAAATAAAAAAAATGTTGAATAATTAATTTCTAATTTTTAAAAGTTATTTAATTAGATGCTTTTCTTGTTTTGAGCATTTCTGCATTCATCTGAGGTCATAGCAGCATGAAAAAGTCAAACCTTGTCCATGTCTCAGCAGCACTCACTTTGTGAGGAGCTCACGGAGATGCTTGTGTCCTCGCTGTGTCGCCACGGCAGCTGGGGTCTGACCTTCTTTGTTGACCAACTGAAGGGCTTCCCTGGCTCCGGGTTGCCGCAGCAGAAAGCGGGTCACCCGAGAAAGGCCACGCCGTGCCGAGAAATGCAGCAGAGTCTCCTGAGGGCTCAGGCCTGCAGAGGAAGAGACAAATGCACCAATAAACACAAACTCTACAAAACAAAGAGAAGCTAAAAAGAGCATGCAGCAGACCAGGGAAACTGATTTGTCTGTGCCACATACCATCACCTGAAGTAACTAGGCAACACAGAAACTGCCAGCAGAAACAGGCAGCGGCCCGGTAAACAACAGACTTTTCGGATATTTACTGAGTGATAAAGCCACAGCTTTATGCTGAATTAACCGATGTGAACTCTTTTGTGAATAAGGTGTGAAAAAAATGCAACAAAAATTTTTTTAAAAACATGACCGTTGTGCAGAAAAACATTCTGAAGCTGTGTCTCACATGAGAACATTGAAATTACCAAAGCCGCTTCACATAGTTTCACCACAGTAGAGGTGAGCCACATCCAAGTGCACCAGTTTTAATTTAGCCCGCTATCTGCCCTCTGCCTCCGTCGACCTTCTAATAAAACCATAAACTGCTGAGTCGGGGCCCTTTAAATTCCCACAGAGACAATGATGATTTATGTCCACACACACACAAACACAAACCTCCTCATGTCTGCCAAAGCAACAGGTTCTGAGAAAGGTTGCCTCCAGCTTTAAAGACCAAACTGCCAGCTGATCCACAAACCAGCTCATATCGAGTCTGTGTAAATAAACATCTGTCCATCTTCCCTGGTGTGGCTGGTAAAAAAAAAAAAAAGGAAAAAAAAAATTCTGCTTCTAAAGGAAGCTGATCCAACGTCTGTGTAAAAACTTTACAAAGAAAAGTCTATGAAAGACTATGGAAAAGTCTATGGACTTTTAAAGAAATGTCTTAGTTAAATGAGTTCTGGCCTGCAAACCGTGATGATTTTTTTTTTGCACTGCGTGTGTGATTATTTGTGTGGCAAAAACAGGAAGCGTGCTGCAGTGCTTAGTGGAGGCCCAGAAATGGAAAAAAAGGGAACGGGGGAAACTTATCAAGCAACTTCTATATAATCAGTAGCTTCTGCAGATGAATGGTTACAGTCCATTTAGCCTGGGCCGGTCCCAACCACCCTGCCCTGATGAACTTTTAATCTAATTGCTGAAACGTAACGCTCCACTTGGTCGGGCCGGGGCCGGACTGGAATGCGAGATGCCAAACTGTGGCAGGAAATGCTTGGCTGCTGTGTTATTTGGTGGGTTTACTGGAAGATGGCTGCCGTCCTAAGCCATGACATTTTCACACAGAGAATGGAAGAAAAAAAAAAAAAAAAAACAGAAACTCAGCAAACTAGTTCAGTTTGAAGGCTGGACGAAAAGGTTTGCTGCTCCTTGGCAGAAACACAACAAAGCTCTCAGCTGGTTACCTTGCACAGGGTTTGTTTTTCCCCCCTCTGCACATCTTAAGACTGAAATGTTCACATTTTCTTCTTTGGGAAATGAAAGTTCCCTCAGATTGGATGAATAAAAAGAATGTCATCTTTTTGGCAGAGATTTGTCTTATACCTATAGCTTTGATCTAAAAAAGGGTTTCCCAAAGTTGAAGTTGAGAGACTGCTTAGGATTGCAGATCAACAAGTCTGTAGATTCATCTACTCAATGTACCCACTTATTGTTGCAGGGTCATAGGTGCCTATTTTCAGCAGTCATCGTGCCAGAAGTAGGTCATAGGGCAACAAACTACATGTCCATCATGGGGCAAAACAAAAACACACAGAACAAATAGCCATATACACACACACACACACGCCCACGCACACACACTAACACCTAAGGACAATTTAGAGAGACCTATTAAACCAACAGTCATGTTTTTGGAGTTTAGGAGGAAGCCAGAGCACCTGGAGAGAACCTAAAAAGGCAAACTCCATGCAGAAAGAGACTAGGCAGGAGGCCAAGTAAACAAAATTGACTAACTAAAATGTACCTATTTTCCGCACTATAAGGCGCACCTAAAAACCTTAAAAAGAAATTTCAAAAGCCGACCGTGCGCCTTATAATCCGGTGCGCCTTATATATGGACCAATATTGAGCCACAAAAGGTCTCCCAACTACCGTAAGCAGCCGCCGACTTCATTTTCCACCGTAGTCATATAAGGAAAGTCAGGATTGTATTTCAGACGCAAATAAAACAATACTATGCACTTTGTTGTCTTCCTAATATAATGGGATTTTAAGTTTTCATGGATTTCCAAATTAGACGGTGGCTTGTAAATATTGGTCGCTACCAGTTAAAGCTAACGCCGCACAGCAAAGTTTGCAGCCTTCACTTCACTCCG